>VWZP01010904.1:3668612-3682679 GCA_013396995.1 Dicaeum eximium | reverse complement strand
CCCTGATTGGGCGGCCGGTGGGAAAGGTTAAACCAAAAAATGTTTTACAGCCCCGGTGCGTGCCGGCAGCTCTGACCCGCGCGCAGCTCCCTCGGCCGCCGCAACTTTCCCCCTCAGACTAGTGTGTGATGTTGGACATGGGAGATAGGAAGGAAGTGAAAATGCTGCCGAAATCCTCCTTTAGCATAAACAGCCTGGTGCCCGAAGCCGTCCAGAGCGACAACAACCACAGCAGCCACAGCCACCACAACAGCCACCACCCCCATCACCACCACCATCACCACCACCACCACCACCACCCGCCGCCGCAGCAGCCCCAGCGAGCGGCCGCAGCCGAGGAGGAGGACGAGGAGAAGGGGCAGCACCTCCTGCCGCCCCCCACCGCCGCCGCCTCCGGCGCCCTGGAGGTGGCCAAGGCGGACATGCTGGCGGGCAAAGGCGAAGCGGGCGCGGCGGCGGCGGCGGCGGAGCTGGAGGAGAAGGAAAAAGCGGCCGAGGAGAAGAAGGGGGCGGCGGAGGGGGCCAAGGACGGGGAGAGCGGGAAGGAGGGCGAGAAGAAGAACGGCAAGTACGAGAAGCCGCCGTTCAGCTACAACGCGCTCATCATGATGGCCATCCGGCAGAGCCCCGAGAAGCGCCTCACGCTCAATGGCATCTACGAGTTCATCATGAAGAACTTCCCCTACTACCGGGAGAACAAGCAGGGCTGGCAGAACTCCATTCGGCACAACCTCTCGCTCAATAAGTGCTTCGTCAAGGTGCCCCGACACTACGACGACCCGGGCAAAGGGAACTACTGGATGCTGGACCCCTCCAGCGACGACGTCTTCATCGGGGGCACCACCGGCAAGCTCCGCCGGCGCTCCACCACCTCCCGGGCCAAGCTGGCCTTTAAGCGGGGCGCCCGGCTCACCTCCACCGGACTGACATTCATGGATAGGGCAGGATCCTTGTACTGGCCTATGTCCCCCTTCCTCTCCCTGCACCACCCCCGGGCCAGCAGCACTTTGAGTTACAATGGGACCACGTCCGCCTACCCCAGCCACCCCATGCCCTACAGCTCAGTGTTGACTCAAAACTCCTTGGGAAACAACCACTCCTTTTCCACGTCTAATGGGTTAAGTGTTGATAGACTAGTCAATGGAGAGATACCTTATGCCACTCATCACCTCACAGCAGCAGCTCTGGCCGCCTCAGTGCCGTGTGGCTTGTCAGTTCCCTGCTCCGGCACCTATTCCCTAAACCCCTGCTCTGTAAATCTCCTAGCAGGACAGACGAGTTACTTTTTCCCCCATGTTCCTCACCCTTCAATGACTTCTCAAAGCAGCACTTCAATGACGGCCAGGGCAGCCTCCTCCTCCACGTCGCCACAGGCGCCCTCCACTCTCCCCTGTGAGTCCTTAAGACCTTCTTTGCCAAGTTTTACAACGGGACTTTCCGGAGGACTTTCTGATTATTTCACACATCAAAATCAGGGGTCTTCTTCAAACCCTTTAATACATTAACATCCATGGGATCAGACTGTAAGTGAACATTTTACACACATTTGCATTGTAAATGATAATTAAAAGGAAAAAAAAAGCAAAACAAAAAAGTCCAGGTATTTTTTATTAAGTCCCCCATTTTCTGTACGTTTGTTCAGTCTTTAGGGTTGTTTATTATTCCACCAAGGTGAGGAGTGTCAGCAAGGTGCAATGTGGGGAGATTGCATTGTAGACTATGAAGTTTGGAAGACAAAATTATAGTAGAATGTGTATCTAAATAGTGACTGCTTTTGCAATTTTTTACTCAAATATGATAAGTCTATCACTAAAAGCCGCCCGATTCTCCATGTTTGCAGTATTATAAGTTATCATGGATATGTCGGTGGGTGCAGACATTGAAAGGAAAAAAAAAAACAAAACAAAACAAACCACTAAATTTATGAAAACTATAAAAAAACCTTAAAACATAATTTGTATTTAAGCAGAATTAATACTGAAAAATGCCCAAGATCTACTTTTTGGCCATTTATTATTTTATTATTTTCTTTACCGAATTGCTTTTTTTTTTTTTTTTGTTCATTTGTTTGTTTGTTTACTTTTAGACCAAAGATTGGGTTTTAGAAAATGCACTCAGTGTACGAACTAATTTAAAAAAACAGCAACATTATTTCAGTTTGCAGCACTGCCCGTTCAAATGAATCAGAAGGGGACAAAATTAATGATTGCCTTCAGTTTGTGTTGTGTATATTTTGATGTATGTGGTCACTAACAGGTCACCTTTATTTTTTTTCTAAATGTAGTGAAATGTTAATACCTATTGTACTTATAGGTAAACCTTGCAAATATGTAACCTGTGTTGCGCAAAAGCCGCATAAATTTGAGTGATTGTTAATGTCGTCTTAAAATTTCTTGATTGTGATACTGTGGTCATATGCCCGTGTTTGTCACTTACAAAAATGTTTACTATGAACACACAGAAATAAAAAAATAGGCTAAATTCATATATACTTGATAGTTTTTTTGTCTCTTTTATTAACCCTAATGTGGCAGAGGCTTTAAAGTTACAGTGAGATCAGAGCGCTGCTTATTGCACAGTCCACCATTTTTCACATGCTCCTTTCTTTCTCCCCCCGCCCCCTCCCATGCTGTCTTTAACTGCAGTATTTTCAAATGTAAAGGATCAGGATGTATTTAATCGAACACCATGGCCACTATTTTGATGTCCATTTTGGGGCAGAACTCTTATAAAGTCTGCTTAAAAATTATTAGTAGGATGTAGGGTGTCTTACTAAAATCTGACAGGCTGAAAATGCTTAACATTGCATATGTATGCAATTATACATACATACATATACAATTTAAGTATATAAGCACACCTTGGGAAAAAACCAAGGTGCATTATTGTATAGGTACGTGTTCTTCCTGCAATCTCTGAAATGCATTCAAAGACTTATTCTACTGAAAGAAATTAATTTCGTCTCTATGATGGCTCGAGATATATTAGCAAAGGCTGTGTATGTGTGCGTATACGCACACACATATTCGCTATCAGATGATCGTTTGACCAAATCTAGCAAGCTATGATATGGATGTGTATAAAATATAACCCTTATCTTAAAGGAGCACCCTTCGGGAAGTACCTGGGCTGTATGTATCGATATACTTTCCGTGCTGCAGACACTTTGGCTTTAGGTATCGTGCGAGTAGCGGTGTTTTTTGGCAGGCAGCTCCGTGCTGTGCCCCTCGGGCCGGGCGGGGGGGCAGGAGGCGAGCAGGGCGAGGTGAAGGCGCAGTCCAGGCAGGGAGGCAGGGCGCCGGGCCTCACGTGACACCCTGCTCGCATACCGATGTTTGAACGCTTTTGGGGGGGTAAAAACAACCTAACAAACAAACAAACAAAGCAAAAAGAATCAACAGATCAAACCTGTATGGATGCGCTTAAATGTAAAGTTTTGCTCTTTTTCCCTCCGTGCCTGCTGAAGCCCAGCGTTTCACGCAGGCGTCCCTAAGAAAGCTCCGTTTCCCGGAGAATCGATCCATTAGTTTTGAGGGGGCAACGCTGCTAGTAATTTTAAGAAGCATTTAATCCTTGAAAGAATTGGTGTCTTGATGAGTTTAGAGAAGCCTATAAAGGCCACAACTCTTGAAAATAATTAGAAAACTTGTGCAAAAGGTTTAGGAACTAATTGGATCCCGCGGTGAGTCCGCAGAGGACAAGTTGTTCATTTGTTACGATTGTAGCCCAAACTGAGCTCTGCAGCAGTGCAATAAATCGGCGACTGCTCACAATAGGCCGAATGAAAAATAATCTCTAGGTCGGAGATGTTATCGCAAACGCTTTAAAGAGCTTATCTTAGAAAGACAGAAAAGAGGAAGAAAAAGAAAAAAAAATGCTGGGGGGTGAATAATGAAGCAATAGAAAATCTGAATTCCTGCAAACAGTGTATTTGTCGTGCTGAAAGAATAAGGGGAGGGAGAGGGAATCTCTCGAAAATAAGTAATGCATAAACAGATGCAAACAGATCTACAGGAAAGAGAGAGAAGTGAAAGGTTACAGATGAAAGATGGGACACCCAGCTTTGCACTGTGTGGGGGAGAAGGAGAGAACTCTCTGATATTCTTAGCTTTCACTCTCACTCCTGCAATTCAAAATTAATCATCACTATGAGAAAACGATTGCTTTGTTTGGGGATGGAGAGATGATACCACCACTTGGAAGCTCCTACCCTCCCCCATTTTCTTGACTCAACTGTCATTAAAACAAGTGTTACAAAATTTCAAAAATTAAAACTCTTTTTCAGCAAAACTATTGGAAATAATAAAATGCAATAGGTGTGATTTAAATTCTTGAAGCCTAGAGACCCCATTCTGTGTACTAGTGCCTAAACAACTTAAAAGGGCAGCATCTGCTGCAGCTGACAAAGAAAATGATTTATTATTTACCACTCGCAACTGATTGTCTGCTGTAGGAAATCCAATAGCACATACGCAAAGTATTATTTTGCTTGCAATGTAAAAAAAAAAAAAATCTGCTGTCAGTGTACTGAAAGGAGGAAAGAGACAGATCAGGTTGGAGGAAAGCACAATCTCGCCATGTCAGAGTTTGAGATTGGCTAATAAGCATTAATTAGATAAGCGTGATGCATAATAATTCCTGAAAAGGGTAGCCTTGATGTATGTCTCTCCAGACTCAGTTTAAGCCAGCACTCGCTCCCAGAGCTCTCCTTTAGGCTCGGTGTTGCAAAGTATTGCCTAAGGAGTTCAGGTGCCATAGACTTTTCCCTCTTTCTTTTACACCAGGCGCAGGGGTGATTGCTGAGCTGGTAATTTATTCACGTTTCCATACACATTACCAGGAATCAGATTATTTTTGTAAAGGAAAAAAAATAAGTCCGAGCCAAAACAAAAATGAAATAACACTAATGAATCGCTAAAGTTGTCATGGATTGTATCAGGACTGCTAAGGCCCCAAATATGTCTTTACCTCTGCTGCTCCTCAGCCAGAGAAACCCTTTTGTTCGCTGAGGCTGATCTTTGCCCAGGCTCGTTCGGCACTGAATTCGAGGTGGTGGTTTGTTTGTTTTTCTTTTTGTTGTTGCTTTATTGTTGGGGGGGTTGGCGTTTTTTTGGTGGTGATGGGTTTTTTGTGGTTTGGTTGGGGTTTTTTTTAGGGGGGGGGTGGTTTAGCAAACGGTATTTCTGTTATCGGATACTTATTTCCGCGGTGGTTTATATGTCAAATCCTCACGCTAAGCTTTTAGGATTTTTTAAATATGCACATTTCAAGAATGATGCAGTGTCTTAGCGTCGTTTCTTTAGCGTTTCCTAATTTAGAGTGTTTATGGGGGACGGGCAGTCTTTATGGAATTAAGGAGCTATTGTTATATTCTTAGTTGATGTTTGAGGTGATTAACTTTGCTCGCGTAGATCGTAGGAGAAGAAATCTGCTCATCAAGAAACATCCAATTATGACTTTAAGACTGCCTTCGCAAACATGTTTAAAGCATAATAAACAGTAACTCGAATTCTCAACGTGATATTTGGCCAACCAATTTTTGTCATATTTTAGATATCTTTCTTTTGTTACAGTAAAATATCATCCGTTATGTGGAATGTATTCTTACGAAAGGGTTTAAAAGAAAGTGAACAAAAATGTAATTTGACTTAAATGGCATAAAACTACTGTTTGGGGGAGTGACATTTTTTAAGCTGATACTTGAAAAAAATAGTTTAACCGGGACGTCATTTTACTCTTTATAACTTCTTCTGATGATTATTAAGATTTATGTCAGAAATTATGATTCAGGTACACACCCCCTCACCACTTGTGTTAATATGAGGTCTCAATCACCATGTATTCAGTATTCACTCAAGCAAAACTCCCACTGAACTCCGGTTACGTTTTGACTGAACCACATCAGAGTTTTGCTTAAGAAAGAACACTGAGCAAGACTCCTTTTATTAGCGACTTTATTCTTTAATTGTTGTATTTTCCCTTAGGATGGGAGATAAACAAACAAACAAACAAAAAAGTCTGCCTGTAGATAATCACCGCTATTGCACTTAATTGTGTGATCGCGAATAATACACCCGCCCGAGAAAGCATATGCGCATACATCTTACGCGACTACAAACTCAGCGATTGGCAATAAATATGTATACATACATATAGATACACACAGACTGCAGAGGTGTCTATCCGTTGCACTAGAGTCTGTAGCAGCTTCTCTGCTTTTTTGTGCACTGAAGTGTTGCTGGTTTTAATACGCTCCCCCCCCGCCCTTTCAGCCCCGTGGTGAAGGTGCTTGGGAAATGGGTCAAAAACTGGTGGGCAACTGGGTTAGGAAGAGGTGAAGGTGAAGATCAATAGAGGTTTTAGGGCTGGCTGTATCTGTTGTGCTGGGTTTGTGTGACTGTGCCCAGAGGGCGGAGTTCCTGCACATTCCTACCTCACCGGAGAACCTGCCCTCAACTCCACTTCAGCTACTCCAGAGAGATGGGACCCTCCAGAAGAAACCTGCCCAGCAATCCTTCCCGCCAGAAGGGTAGGTGCACTTCAAGAAAATCTTCCCTACCTCTTATCCCCACAGGCAGATCCGTGTGATACGAATGAATAGAGATGACAGACTTCTGTCTAAACGTACAGTCTCCCCGTGCCCCCCGATAAGCAGATCGCCCGTGCAACCGAAGCACAGTTTCAAAGCACCAGTTACACCACAACTGCGTGTGCCTAATGTCAGGATTTTCGCTCTCTCTCTCTTCTTTTTCTCTTTTCGGTCTCTTCCTCAAAGTGTTTCCTCCCCCGGCCTTCCCCCTCCCCCTCGGGCTCTTTCGTTTCAATCGGTAAGTTGGAAGTTTCTTCGCCGATTTAGCAGTTCTTGTGGTTAATCTGTAGATATTTTAGCTTGTTTTGTTAACGTGCTCTTTGTTTGCTTGTTTGCCACCAATGTCAGAGAAAGTCACACGGGTGCAATGTTGTGTTTGCCTTTTTTAAGATGCCAGGAGAAACTGCCTCTACCTGCAAGAAAGGTGCACGATGGCACTTGGGGATAGGAGTCCTCCGACGGCACCGGGTGAGTGCGGATTTTACTCCTCTTTTACACTCAGGAATCAAGTAACTTCACGCGCGATTTTTGTCCGCTGGTACCAGAATGGGAGAGAGCGCCATTCCCCCAGATCCCTGAGCGTGCTCTGCCTTTTTGGTCACAGCACAGAAATATTACGGGGGCTAGGCAAAATTCCCTTCCACCACTCATGTCGGGAGGAAATTTTGTCCTTTATCAATCTCTGCTATATGAAAGACGATTTTAGCATGGCGAGTATAGGCGGACTCTGTAATGAATTATTTCTAAAAATTCTGAGCTTGTCATTTGAGAAAAAGATACAGGCTTATCGCACCTTTCGGGGTTGTGTAAAGAGTGCTAATATGCCTAAATTTCCGGGAAAGCGACTAAATGCCAAAAATTTGGGGAGATCGAGGAAAGAGACCTCGCAAAGAGCCGTACTGAGCTGTGTTTTGCTTTGAGTGCTCCAGTGGAGAAAATGCGCCCTTTAAAGGGAACAGGGGCAACGTTCATGTCCATGAGAGAGCTCCAGGCACTCTCCCTTTGTCTTCCCGCTCGCCAAATTCCATAACTGAATTCTGTGTACGTTGAGATTTATGTGCCGAAATCTCGGAATAGGGGCAGAAATTTAAACGGCTGATAAAACTGATGTGATCAACGTGCTCATCCTTGCGGGTGGGGGCAGGCGCGCTGATGCGTGGGCAGGACCCGGGACGGGGCCCTCCGTGCACCCACTTGCTCTTCTTTTGCTGTCCTGATGTGGCGGAGGGGAAGATCCACGGCTAGTGTCCCACCCGGCGGATGACTTTGACCCTTTTGCTCCTGCCATTTTTGACCTCGTGAAAATAATTAATTTTTTTAACACACAGCAAGTTGAGTTTTCCGTGACGCTGTGCTTGGGACACCTCAGCGCAGGGGTCAGCGGTAGTGAGCGCCTGTCTCTTTTGCATCGCAGAAGCCGACACAGGTGCAGGGACACGAGCGCCCGCACACGCACGGCACACGCCGGCGGTGACTTGCGGCAGATCCGCCGGCGTGCGGTGTGCTCGGTGCGAACCCGTCCGGGGATGGCCCCGTGGGTGCCGCGGGACACCGCTGGAGCCGCCCACGCCCTGCGTTGCGGAGGGCGGCATCCGCACCCGCGTATCTCCGGGACGGCAGGGACGGGCTCCGCCAGCCCCCGGCGCTTTCCCGGCGCGGGCGAGCGGCCGTGCCGTGCCGCACACGCGTGTCCGCGGGGCCCGGCGGCGGCGGTGGCGCTGCGGCTGCCGCGGGCTGGGGGCGCTCTTGGCCCGCGAGAGAGCCGCCCCGCCGGGCAAACCGCGGGCACCGGCCCCGCACACCGCGGCGTCCGCTCCGCGCCTCTCCCGCGGCCCCGCAGCCCCCCCCCGGCGGGAAAAGGGCGGCGTGNAACTCCCACTGAACTCCGGTTACGTTTTGACTGAACCACATCAGAGTTTTGCTTAAGAAAGAACACTGAGCAAGACTCCTTTTATTAGCGACTTTATTCTTTAATTGTTGTATTTTCCCTTAGGATGGGAGATAAACAAACAAACAAACAAAAAAGTCTGCCTGTAGATAATCACCGCTATTGCACTTAATTGTGTGATCGCGAATAATACACCCGCCCGAGAAAGCATATGCGCATACATCTTACGCGACTACAAACTCAGCGATTGGCAATAAATATGTATACATACATATAGATACACACAGACTGCAGAGGTGTCTATCCGTTGCACTAGAGTCTGTAGCAGCTTCTCTGCTTTTTTGTGCACTGAAGTGTTGCTGGTTTTAATACGCTCCCCCCCCCGCCCTTTCAGCCCCGTGGTGAAGGTGCTTGGGAAATGGGTCAAAAACTGGTGGGCAACTGGGTTAGGAAGAGGTGAAGGTGAAGATCAATAGAGGTTTTAGGGCTGGCTGTATCTGTTGTGCTGGGTTTGTGTGACTGTGCCCAGAGGGCGGAGTTCCTGCACATTCCTACCTCACCGGAGAACCTGCCCTCAACTCCACTTCAGCTACTCCAGAGAGATGGGACCCTCCAGAAGAAACCTGCCCAGCAATCCTTCCCGCCAGAAGGGTAGGTGCACTTCAAGAAAATCTTCCCTACCTCTTATCCCCACAGGCAGATCCGTGTGATACGAATGAATAGAGATGACAGACTTCTGTCTAAACGTACAGTCTCCCCGTGCCCCCCGATAAGCAGATCGCCCGTGCAACCGAAGCACAGTTTCAAAGCACCAGTTACACCACAACTGCGTGTGCCTAATGTCAGGATTTTCGCTCTCTCTCTCTTCTTTTTCTCTTTTCGGTCTCTTCCTCAAAGTGTTTCCTCCCCCGGCCTTCCCCCTCCCCCTCGGGCTCTTTCGTTTCAATCGGTAAGTTGGAAGTTTCTTCGCCGATTTAGCAGTTCTTGTGGTTAATCTGTAGATATTTTAGCTTGTTTTGTTAACGTGCTCTTTGTTTGCTTGTTTGCCACCAATGTCAGAGAAAGTCACACGGGTGCAATGTTGTGTTTGCCTTTTTTAAGATGCCAGGAGAAACTGCCTCTACCTGCAAGAAAGGTGCACGATGGCACTTGGGGATAGGAGTCCTCCGACGGCACCGGGTGAGTGCGGATTTTACTCCTCTTTTACACTCAGGAATCAAGTAACTTCACGCGCGATTTTTGTCCGCTGGTACCAGAATGGGAGAGAGCGCCATTCCCCCAGATCCCTGAGCGTGCTCTGCCTTTTTGGTCACAGCACAGAAATATTACGGGGGCTAGGCAAAATTCCCTTCCACCACTCATGTCGGGAGGAAATTTTGTCCTTTATCAATCTCTGCTATATGAAAGACGATTTTAGCATGGCGAGTATAGGCGGACTCTGTAATGAATTATTTCTAAAAATTCTGAGCTTGTCATTTGAGAAAAAGATACAGGCTTATCGCACCTTTCGGGGTTGTGTAAAGAGTGCTAATATGCCTAAATTTCCGGGAAAGCGACTAAATGCCAAAAATTTGGGAGACCGAGGAAAGAGACCTCGCAAAGAGCCGTACTGAGCTGTGTTTTGCTTTGAGTGCTCCAGTGGAGAAAATGCGCCCTTTAAAGGGAACAGGGGCAACGTTCATGTCCATGAGAGAGCTCCAGGCACTCTCCCTTTGTCTTCCCGCTCGCCAAATTCCATAACTGAATTCTGTGTACGTTGAGATTTATGTGCCGAAATCTCGGAATAGGGGCAGAAATTTAAACGGCTGATAAAACTGATGTGATCAACGTGCTCATCCTTGCGGGTGGGGGCAGGCGCGCTGATGCGTGGGCAGGACCCGGGACGGGGCCCTCCGTGGACCCACTTGCTCTTCTTTTGCTGTCCTGATGTGGCGGAGGGGAAGATCCACGGCTGGTGTCCCACCCGGCGGATGACTTTGACCCTTTTGCTCCTGCCATTTTTGACCTCGTGAAAATAATTAATTTTTTTAACACACAGCAAGTTGAGTTTTCCGTGACGCTGTACTTGGGACACCTCAGCGCAGGGGTCAGCGGTAGTGAGCGCCTGTCTCTTTTGCATCGCAGAAGCCGACACAGGTGCAGGGACACGAGCGCCCGCACACGCACGGCACACGCCGGCGGTGACTTGCGGCAGATCCGCCGGCGTGCGGTGTGCTCGGTGCGAACCCGTCCGGGGATGGCCCCGTGGGTGCCGCGGGACACCGCTGGAGCCGCCCACGCCCTGCGTTGCGGAGGGCGGCATCCGCACCCGCGTATCTCCGGGACGGCAGGGACGGGCTCCGCCAGCCCCCGGCGCTTTCCCGGCGCGGGCGAGCGGCCGTGCCGTGCCGCACACGCGTGNCCCCGCAGCCCCCGCCTGGCGGGAAAAGGGCGGCTTGCAGGCGGCGTCTGCACTCGCAGGGCCCGAGGCCGTGCCGCCTCCCTCCCCTGAGAAAGGAGGGAAGATCTGAAGTGTCTTTCTCCATGCAGACCTAGCGTTGCGTTCTTCTAGCTGCCGACAGGCAGATGTTGCCCTAGGGAAAGGCGTTTAAAGTCCTCTTCCCGATAACTAGTCCAGGATGCTCCGATCCAGGAATGGGATTGTTAAAACTCACCTCTCCCTGCACTGGAGCGAAACAAACCAGGGAAAACTTGAAAAACAAAAATAATAAAAAAAAATTAAACTGCCAAAATAAGCAAATAATCAAAGCAACTACCAGCAACCTCCCCTCCTCCCCCTTTTCAATACCGTGTAACAGAATACAGTATCAGGCTAGCGAATTAGACTCAAAGCGAGCGGATTTGCTGCTCTCAGTCGGGGAAATGAATGCAAAGTCCATTTCAAAGAATTATCTCTAGGGAGTCCTCCAAGTGTATTTGGGGTTATCCGTGATTTGAGAGGAAAGACTAAACGAGAGGGGGTCTGAGAAAAGCCTGCCATTGTCACCCTACCCTAAGGTGAGTAAAGCATCCCTGTAAAGCTAGCTGCAAAGAACTGCTTAACCTAAGCCCGAGAGGTGAAACCTCTCCTCGCCCGGAGCCGCCTGACCAGAGAGCCTGAATTTCGAACTACAAAGGCGGCACGAAGCCTGGGCTCTCTTGGGTTGTTTTTTTTCTTTCCTCGGTGGGGAATTCAGAGCTCTTTACAAATGGTTTCGCAGGGGCATCTTTTACAGGAAAGTAGAAACACGTGAAAGGAGCTGTTCCCCTTCGGGGCGCTCCCGGCAGCCCTCCCTTGGCGGTGGCGGAGGAGCAGGGTTTGCAGCGGCCGGCCCGCGGGGGAGACCTCGCCGAGATCCCCATTAACTTGGAGGCCCTCCAAGCTAAGTGTTTGCCCTGCACTGTGCGCTAGTGGAAGGAAGAGAAGCCCTCTCCGTCGCCTCTCGACCCCACACCCCCACCTTCCTTGCTTTTACTCAGAAATTATCTCAAGTATTTCATATTAGCTAGTATGCTAAGTTAGTTATATCCAAGAGGAGACACATACTTGCCAAAAAATCTGACCGAAGTCTGGCTATAGATTGAAAAAGAGGAACCTTTTCTCTGCCTCAGAACACAACCAGGAAAACAAAAAAAAAAGAAAAAAAAAGAGTATTCTCATAAAAAAATATGCATAATCTCATTGTGAAGCAGGGCATGTCCCAAAAAGATGAAATGCTTCTATAAATTAAATAAGAGTAATATTCACTGGTTACCAAACTGTTCTTTTGAGTCAAAAATGTTGGTGATGCTATACTATAAGTTGCGTTTCAAATCTTTCTACTTTCTATGATGCTTGCATGCCCAAACACACTTTCATCCTCACACCAATATATTTTCTGACGAGGATGATGGCTCCGATTAGACTTTTCACTAGACCCCAAACAAAACAAAGCTCGGACAGGTCTATGGTGGGGTATGGTTAAGCACATCACATAATCATTTATATATTTAATGCTGTGGCTCATAGGTAACTTCACAACACTCTTGTAATAAGTAAATCTCCTTTTAGATTTCTGAACTGCACTTCTGATGGTGAGTGCATCTAGAGGACTCTAAATGCAGTCGAGGTTTTGCACCACACTCACAGTGGTACAAAATGCCAAGGGTATTTTTATTAGCATATAGTATACACACACTCATATGGGTTTATGAGGAAACAGATGAGAGAATTCTGCAAATAAAAATGGCATTGTTGTTTCATCAATGAACTTTCCCCTCTATATTTATCTTTCTATAGCTATACATATACACGTGTATATACGTGTGTGTGTATATGCATATATATATTTGTCCGATCTTTTCTGACTGTGAAGGTGTCATTTTGCATTCATCAGAAAAGGCAGCTCTTTTCTTGCTTGCTTGTTTATTCTGTTTGAGCAAAGTTGTTTGTTTTGCTGGGAAGCATAAGTTGCCTTTAGTTATGTCATCACTATCATTTGTATTTAGATGGAAGGGTAGGACTTATTACCTCTATTTTTATTACTAAATCAGTGGAGGTAAAAGTACTAATAATTAAATACAGATCTCTGATTGCGGGTTGGAACAGCAAAATCGATTGTCTCTTCATCAATAAGACAAGTGTTGAGTAGCTTGCTATTGATTAGTATGTTTATTTATGCAGATCTTTAGGTATTTGCTTACATATTTCAGGTTCTTTGTCTGCTAATTATTATACCAGATTGGTTTGAAAGAAAGAGCTTAGACTGGGAAACACACTTGACAGATCCATTCTTAGCTAACCTGATAGTGGATTATTGCAATCCAATAAGTTTAACAAATTACTTATACGTGCTTGCCTTTCGAGCAATTAGGAAACCGTTTCAGATTAAAATCCCTTGTTGCATTCGGGGTCGGTTCATTTAAATAAAGGGGCTTTATGTTTAGATATTTTCCAAATGAAAAATGGGTTTCTGGATCCGCAGAGGTTGAGTTGATGTATGCTTCGCCTTCCGGGCCCTTAGGTTCCTTTGTAAGTGTAAAACACCTTCCCAGCAACAGAGTGGCCCCTGGGGTTTCCTCCTAGATGGAAGGTAACCTGAATATCGAAATCAGAAATCGATATATTAAAAGAAAAAAGCCTACCAAACCAAACTAAACAAAACAGAGGAATCGGCATCCAAATATCAGAGCGCTCGAAGCAGGCGGTATTTTGTGTTGCTTTTTTGGCTTAATGATTTAATCGGTCCAAAAGGAATCGCCCCGGCCTCTCTGCTAAACGGTCTATTTTCCAGCCATCCCCTCTCAGGACCCCAGAAGGCTGACACTTTGATCTATTTTTCAAACACACTTTTCCAGCCGACACCCGCGTTTTCTATCGCACTCGTTGCGGGGAGGGCTCTGCTTTATCAATATATTGCGCGCACCGCTCCCACCGTGCCGACGCCGGCACCTGGGCGGCGGGCAGCGAGCTGGGGAGCAGGGATAGCAGGCGGGGGCCGCTGTGAGAGCCAGGTGCAGGCAGCGAAGGCCGCTCCGCAGGCCCCAGGCCGGCCGCGCTGCCCCGCGGGGCGCAGCCCCCGCCGCCCCGGCCGGCCCTGCCCGGGGAGCGGCGCGGCGGGAGCCGAGCCAC
>VWZP01010904.1:3631280-3667524 GCA_013396995.1 Dicaeum eximium | reverse complement strand
TTTTTTTTTTTTTTTTTTTTTTTTTTTTTTTTTTTTTTTTTTTTTTTTTTAAAAGCCTGACATCGGAATAGCTATGTCTGTTTCCTGTACAACTAGAGGGCCTTCCTTGCACTATTTTGTAAATGCAAATACCACTCTTCTAAGCCCAGTGATTATTTTTTCAAGGTTAGTAATGACGCATATTCCTAATGTTTATTGTTGCTAAAGACTTTCAGACCGACTGCAGGTCTGGCACTTTCTATGAAGAGTCATTTTCAGATGTGTCCTCCCTTTCTTTGAAAGTACCGGCTTGAGCAAAGTGAGGTGAGGCAAGGCAACCCCAGCTGGAAACCAACGCTTTTTAAAGTTTCTCTGCACTTCCGATTAATACTCGATTTTTCAAAAATAATATGACATTGGAAAATGAACGATGTGACAAGATGTATTATTAGGCTATAGACATAATGGGGACCCAATGCAGTGGCATGAATATGAAATTTACTTTTGATATTTGTGGAAGTCCAATCTGGCCATTCATGAACTAGATAGTAGTGTCCATATGGCTTTGGTATCAAACTGATTTCCAGCGTTCATAGCATTTTGAGTTAAAAGATAGTTTGTGGGTTTGGTTTGGGCTTGGGCGTTTGGGTTTGGTTTTTGTTTTGGTTTTGATTTTTTTTGGTGAGCTTTTTTGTTTTGTTTTGGTGGTGGTGGTTTTTTTTTATTGTTGTTGGTCGGTTGTTTTTTTTTTTTCCCTCACAAAGACAGTTTTTTGTTATGCTTTAGAAACGACGTAGGCACTGAGAACAAATATCAGCGAATTTCATGTTCCCAAGCGTGGCAGAGTCGTCTTTGTATCCCTTCCTCTGAAACCAGCCATAGAAAGCAAAGAGAGAAAAAAGTAAAGAGAGGGAGAGAGGGAAAGAAGGGGGAAAAAGACAATTCAGCCCCGCTGATTTAGGTAGCAAATCTATAACTAATGAACCATACAATCATATAACAGTATTTAAAAAGCATCTGATGAACGTTCTGGGCATTTTCAAACGTGGCTTTGTTCAGACTGTACGACTTGAAACACATCATTGCCTGGACCAGTGTGAACGCTGGAGACTCAAACCCAAAATGTTCCCACCGTTTTCCTTAACTCCCTACGTGAGAAGAAAAGAGACATAGGCTCAGTCCCGCGGAGGAAAGAGGGAGGAGAATGAAAGACAAAGCACAAGGACATATGCCTCCGGAGCCCAACAGGACAGAAGTCTGCACCCTGAGAACCAGGGAACATTTCTCATCCCCCTGAAAGACTAATGCCCTCCTCCTGCAACTGCAATTTCCTTTGCAACAAAACCATGCATTAAATGGGCATGGTGGGTAGTAAGGACCTATCAGTTTCTTGCTGTAGTTCTGCTAATAAATAAAATCCTAAATGTTCAAAACACTCTATCTGTCACATTCACAAGATAGGTACTGTAAATTCCCGTTGAAAATATACAAACAGAGATCCAAGAGGTTGCCTCTGTTTTTGTATCTCTCTCACACAAGAAATGCACTATCAAAACATTAATTATATTTGAAAAGGAACAGATTATTTGTTTGAGAAAGAATTACATTCTTGAATTTATAATCCACGCAGACCTCTCCTCCTGTCTGCTGAGACGGTTGAACTGTAAATCTGTCTCAAATTATTTACCCCTAAAATGTAAGTAGGTGTGTCACATTAGAGTAGTAGAGAGATGGGAGATAATCTGTAGGTGCTTTTAGACACCTCTGTGGGATGGGTCGTTAGGGAATGTCGAAATGAATACGAAATTACAAATCTAACATGTGAAGAACATACACGCTTATCCTTTGACAATGAAAATACAAACGCACATAGACATGCAGAGTTGAACCTAGTTAGTTATTAAACACGATGACTCACGGGAGTTTGGGCCCGCAGTTCCTTTTTGTTTAGTTGGTTTTGCTTTGGTGTTTGTTGTTGTTGTTGGGTTTTTTTGGGGTTTTGTTTTGTTTGGGTTTTTTTTGTTTGTTTTGGTTTTTTAATGCTTTCATGCACATCTTGTGGTAGCCGATAGTTGAAAAGCTACTAACCGTGTGGTGAGTCATCACTTAAGTCATGAGAAATCGCATAAAGATTGTACCCTCTTTCATGCTTTTAAAAGCACTAATAAAAGGGTTAAATAGGTGCCCTCATACCTTTACCTTTCTTCTGAGAAAAACAGTGATTTAGTGGAACTTTATCAAGAGCTCTTGAAAAACTCTCCTCGACGTCTGCTTTTTCCACTGTCCGCTAACCAGACCTTCAGCATTTCCTAACCTGCCTTCAGACGCCGTTAGCTATCTCAGCAGCATCGCTCTCCAGCACTGCAAGTGTTTTGGCAGGAATTTATGTGAACAGTCCGCTCAGAAAGTTTTTTGCTGCTGCCGTGTCATGCTTGGGGAGATTCGTCACTGAATCTTAGTCTGGGACCCGGGGAAGCTGCGTTAGGGCCAGGTCCTGCAGAGCTGAGCCCTCTTTCTCTATTCCTGTATTTCTTGAGCCCTGGGAAACCGAAGCCATGGGGCCTGAAGGGCCGTCGCAGGGAGCACGGGAAGGTGGGGGTGGGCGGACTTTTCTGCCTTGGATGTGCCTGGGATGTGCTCTCTCCCTGATTAGGTATCTGTGGAGGAAGAAGGTGACGTGACGAGAAAAGCCTGACAGCCAAAGTGGGAACTGTCCGGGAGAAGGATCCATGATGAATGAGGTCTGCGAAGTCATGATGCACAAGCAGCCCAGGACGGTGTGCTGGCATCAAATGCCGCTTTTTGTTCGCTAGNAGAAATTAGTGGCTCTAATGCTAGCATGAGTTCATCGCGTCCTCGGGAGAAGGAGAAGCTGCCTTTGTCAAATGGGCTGGAGCCCTGACGGGAGGCAGAGGCGCCGTCGGAGCGCTCCGAGATGCGGCTGTGAAATGTGGATCCCGACCGACTCGAGGGACACTACTTTATAAATTAATCAGTCCCAAAATCTTCCAGGCAGGTGTACGAGGTTAAGTCAGGCTCTTCGATAATCGCCGACTCATCGTAGGGAACAAGTTCTGCCCCGGGGTAGGGGATAGGTTGGGAAAAGCGATTGCGAAGTTGGAGAGACATTACTACATAAACTAAAGTCCTACTAAAATTGCAAACATTATTTCATTCCTGGAGTAATTTCGTGCAGAACTAGAGGTTTTTCCTCGGGTTAGGCGGGAGGCGCTGTCGTGGACAAGCCTGTAACTTCTTGAACTGTTTTTGACCGTGCACTGTATTGCCATAATGCCAATAAACGCTTTAAACGCGTCCTGCTAGCGGCCATCAGACGCTCCGGCCCCTCAGGCCCGGTCTAGACGAGACCTGGCCCGGTTCGGGACTGCTGAGTCGCTCCCTACCTTCGGGAGGAAGTCACTCCCTACCCTACCCTTGCTGCTCTGGCAAAACGTGGCTGGGTGGGCCGGGTCTGTTACAGTGACCTCTGGGTTTTCTTTCCTCGGAGGGGCCAGTCTTGGCTTGCAAGGGCTCGCTTGGAGTCAGCGGGCCCAGGATTTCAGGACTCGAGTTTGGCGGCCGGAGCCAGCCCTGCCTGGTTTGTGCCGGACTTGGTGTCTGCCTACGAGGAGACACAGCTCTCCCAGGCGCGCATTCCCTGGTGGCTAGCACGGCCCATATCGCTCTCCCTTTCAGTGAATGCCAGCAGATGGATGCAATTAAACCTCGGCCGTGCTCCCTGGCTGGACACCGATCCAGGGTGTGAGAGCGTTGGCCATTATGCAGTGCCTATGGGCTGGTGCTCACCGCCGACAGCTGTAACAGGGAGGAGGAACGAGCCATGGGTGCTCCCAACTTTCCCGTCTCACGGCAGCGACGGGAGCACGGCAGGACCCCAAAGGCTCATGAGAGAAAAAGGAAAAAAAAAGAAAAGCACTACACACGTATTGGGAGAATTCAAATATCTATGTAATGTTATTAAAAATAATAAAATCCAAGCAAAACAAGGGCTCTCTTTTAAAGGAAATCTGAGGAGCGCAGCGAGCTAAGTGAAAGCTCTGTTTTCAAGGCAAGGCAGGATTAGTTCCCTGCACATAATAGCCAGTGTGTAGGAATTGCAAATGAACATCACCAGCAGTGCTGGAGTTACCCTCCTTAAATTAATATCGAGCTGGCTTCCCTGCACAATGTGTAAATAACAGACATTTCTCAGCTTTCGAGGGCAACGAAGATTGAAACAAACATATATTTATATTTTCCCCTAGTTTAATCCAAGAAACTCCTTTCCCGGGGTAGCCAGTCAGCAGTGGAGGAATTTGGGGCAACGCCCCCCCGGCCCGTTTCGCGGGTTAAAAACCCACCAGGAAAGCAGCACCGGAGCCCCGAGCCGCAGCCGGCGGGGTAAGCGCGCTCTGCGGCTCGGCGGCGGCGGCTCCGCTGCCCGAGACGGCCCCGCCGCGGGAAGCTCCGCGCTGGAGCGGGGCCGGGCGCCGCTGCTCCGCCCGGGGCTCCCCCGCTCAGCGGGACCCCTCGGCTCGCCCCGTGCGCCGGCCCCGGCACCCGGCCGAACCCACCCCTCCATCCCGCCATCAGTGCAAAAGGGGAAGGCAATACATCTGATCTCCCGCCGTAAAGAGGGGAGAGAGAGAATGCTGCGAGCTCCAGGGCTCTTTCAGACACTTCAGAAATTAATGGGGGAGGGGACGGGGCTAGGAAGGATGGATGCATTGGAAACGGTAAAATAAAAACATGATGTGAAGATATATTTACTGTCAGCTCAGAGCCAAAACATTTATGCTCCCACGCCTTTTTTTTTTTTTCTTTTTTTTTTTCTTTTTTTTTTTAGCAAATCGGAACTTAAGTGATGCATTTTAATTATTTTAGGAAAATAAGCAAGAAGGCTCTTTTTCAGAGTCTAAATAAATAGCAGAGTGTTCTGCACTGATGATGTCTCTGGCTCGTGATGGCTTCATCTATCCAGCCACTACTCTGAGCTCTGAAAACCTGGGAAGAATGGGGTGCTACTGGCAATTTCTGAAAGGAACTATCCAGTAAATTTAGGGTTTTCTGAAACAGAAAATGCAAAGAATTTTCTGATCATCTGAGAGGACCAATATTTTCCTAAAGCTTTAGATCAGCATTGTTTAGGCCTTACGGGAATAACGATTTTCCTTATTTTTCAAATAGTTATTTTAACTCCTTGCAAGTAGTGGGGAAAAGGTACAAATTGCCCTAAGAGAGAAGGCGCTGGATGCCTTGCAGTCTCTGAGATCTGCTGGGTGATTTCTTTTTCTCCCCACTCCCTTGTCCCTCACCAATCCCCAACTTCAATCTAAACCCTGACAACTTTCTTCCTGCATATAATGTGTCCCTAATCTTCAAGAGATTGCACAGATCTTCCTAAAAGAGAGTGATACTCTGAAGACCTACTTTTTATTTTGGAGAGAGGGGAGGAGTATAACCCTACTTCACCTAGAGGTAGTCCCTATTTGATTGTATTTGGAAAAAAACCCAAACCCCAAAACCCACCCCCCAGATTCCAAACAAAAAACCAAGCACAAAAGAAATCCCAAAGCAAATGAGAATACAGTAAAAGAGAGCATCTTTATATTAACATTTAAAGAAAATAATGACTCAGTGTAGTACAATTGTAGGGAACATCAAACCACACACACACACAAGCAGCAGAAAATACTAGTCAAAATCTCAGTGGTTAAAAAAAATTGAATCAATGATAGGTTTCAGTTCTCTGCAGGAACGCCTAAAGTGTTTATGACCAGCAGGGCTTATTCCACAGTTTTCTTTTCAAACAGGATATATTTTCTCATCTTTATTAAAGATTTTCATAATGTTTCTCTTGCTCCTCTCCTCTACACTAACTTCCATTTAGGGTAAATTCTGTCACTCAAACTCACATCCTACTCCTGTCAGCTCAAATGAACCCAGTGAAAAGTTCAGAGTACCTACAGGCAAACTCTTTTATTTCTCTTCATGGTGTGTTTGTATTGCATCTTCAAGATTCATCTATGGAAAGACCAGAGTTGTGACTTTGGACTCTGTGCCATCACTCTGAGTGGTGCAGAAACTGTAAAAAAAGGGGGAGCTAGAAAAGTCACATGTTCTTGGTTCCTGATTCAAGCAGAACAGCAGCATCAGCAGCAGCAACATTAAAACTCTATCAAGGAAAAAAAGATGGAAGAAGAAAGAAAACCTAACAGCAGTGAAAGAAAGCAAGTAGAAGTGTTTTGCTGAACAGAATGGTATTACTGATTTCCAGCCAGTGATTCTTACCCCAGATGGAGCAGACCACAGCTTGCAGTACCCAGAAAAGTGACAAGAGAAAGTAATGTAGGTCTCTGGGTGTCTGATCAGTCTTTTTTGCAGCATGTGAACCCACCTTTGTTAATGTCTCTAAGGGTTTTTTGACACATGCCCCTACGAGCAAAGCAGAAAAGTGCTCGCTGCCTTGTTTTCATCTAGATCCTAAGGATATCCAGATTTTCTCTGTAAAATCCCACCATGATCCCTATTGAAACTATGAAATAGTGTTGTTGGTTTACAGGAAGAGACTTGGGCATCAGGACCTGTGTAAGCAGGTGTGTACAAGTATGAGACCTAGCTGCCTTATTCGCTCCAAAGAACCCCCTCACTCTCTCTTCCTACAACACTACAGAATTCCTGGCACTTCCATTTTCACTCCTGTTCTGCCAGAGCCCATTGAAACTTTGCCTCCTTGCCTGATGACCCTGAAATATCACTGGAAGAAATGGACTAACAATAAAAAGCTGTAAAAAAAAGAGGTTTAAATGTACTTGAAATGTTCCTGATTGATGGAAACAGGTGGAAAATATTTTTGAGATTATTTACATAAATGTTGGAAGCCCCATGGATCTTATGCCAAATTTGCAAACCCCCCCCCCCCCCCAGAGATCAATGTAATCTGACAATGTTCTTTCATTGAAAGGAAATAGATAAACTAACATCTTTCTTCTGTAAATTTTTAGAATTGATACTTTCGCAAAAATATAAGCCAAGTTATATACTACCTTGGTATGCTCATTTAAAAATATTTCAGATTTTTTTGGAGGAGCTGAAGCTGAAAAAGAATTATTAAAACCAATGTTGATAATGTTGAACAATGTTGATTTACGGTGTTATCATCACACTTCAGAAATAACAGAGTACTGCCGAGAAAAGGAGTTTTTCAATCTTCCTTTAGGTCTGTTGATTGGAGTGACTTTGAAACTTCCTTCTGGCACCTAGAATCCAGTCACAACTATTGAAAATCTTGAAGTTTGGAGAAGCTAAAAATCTCACAATTAATTAATTATTTAGTAATGAACTAGTAGGAACTCCATAAATTACTGAAGTCATGAGACAAAAAGATCTATTCTCTTTCTTTTTAAGATGCTGATTTTGTGCTAAAATATGGCAAAAAGCACTGCTCCCTTTGCTCAGGCCTATCTTCATGAAATTAATCCTCAAGTCTGGATGTATGTATTTGGGTTTTATTTATTAGGCATGGGCACTTTTCACGAATTCTGTTATTTGTTTTGGTTATCATTGATAACAATAAGTCTGCTGGGGCAGTTTTTGCAAGATCCTTGAACTCAGCACCTTGTAGGAATTTCAGATATTCTCTGGGCAGGTTATGTGCCCAGTGGGGACTGGTTTATGTACTGATTAAGAAGTACACTTAAATAACTTGGCCAATGATTTAGAGAATGTTCTGTATAACTGTGTATTTTTCCATAAGTGGGACCACCCTCCATTCCATGTAGACACTTGAGTTCTACACGTGCACTGTGGAACAGGAAGTCTGACATAAGAATCTATGACACTCCGGTACACAGAAAGAGGAAGAAAACCTGCTCCTGATGTGTGGCAGTCCTTTAAGAGGACTTCCACTTTTTTTAAGAGGACCTTCACTTTTTGAGGATGAGGAAGACAATCCTGATTTACTCCTCTGCACTGAAGTAAAGCTAGTGCCATCAGCATGTGGGTTCCATGCCAAGCCTCATCTCAGGCTTGCAGTTTTGCTTTTCTGCTCTGCTACTGCAAAGTAAGTTCCTCTGCTCTGAGAATGAATGTGAAGAAGCAGCCATGGTGAGGCTCATTCTCTTCGAACATGGACCTGAATTAGCTTTCAGGGCTATTTCAGAAGTCATGTGTCAGGCTAGAGTTTCCAATGCCAAGTGTTACCAACGCTTTTCTTCATGAAGGCATGATTAGGAAATGGCAATTGAAATACTTTAAGTCCAGAATACTGCAGAATGTTGCAGCCTAGAAAACCAACCATTTCAAAGCTTCTAAAGCAGATTGAGAAGACTGAGGGAACTGATAATTCCCCTCTATTCTTCTTTGGTGAGACCTCACCTTGAGCACTGCATCCATCTCTGGGGTCTCCAGCCCAGGAAAGATGTCGATCTCCAGGAGCAGGTTCAGAGGAGGGCCAGCAAAATGATTAGAGGGATGGAGCCCTTCTTCTATGAGGAAAGGCTGAGAGAATTTGGTTTTTTCAGCTTGGAAAAGAGAAGGGTTCAGGGTGACCTAATTGCAGCCTTCCAGTAGTTGAAGGGAGCCTACTGACACTGGAGAGGAAGGTTTTATGCGAGCATGTAATGACAGGACATGGGCTTCAGACTGAAAGAGATTAGGACCCCTTCAAAGCCAGACCATTCTATGATTCTATGAAGTCCTAAACAATTTTCTGTTGCAATGAATTACTGTAGAAAAGATACAGTAGTGTAAAAAATAAAGTATGTCTTAAAAACAAGACAGCAAAGGGGAATTCACCATTGCTGGTCTTGTAAATAGAGACCAGAGACCATGACACAGTAGCTCTCCTTTACTGAGGAATCCCCAGATGTGCAGGACACAGCATTTGCTTTTATTTCAGGTTTTCATGTTTCACATGGTCAGTTCACATGGTGAACTTCTCTTCTGGATCTGTAAGCATCTAATATATTTATCTGCAATTCTTCTATGAGTGCTCTAACTGGACTGAGATTTGTCATTCCAAATCCAAACTCCAGTTGTAGGTTGAAGGTTCACACTTAAAAGTAGAAAACTAAAGGCCTCATATCTCATTCTAAGAGTTATTTTCAAGTGTGCAAAATACTGTTGGCTAAATGGACAAAGAAGCATCTCTGCCCAGGACTTGTATAAAGGTGGCCAGGATGGTCTGCTTTAGACTGTTGCATATTTTAGACACTAAACTAGGAGAAGAAGCTTCCAATTTAATAAAAAAGTGATTTGAAAGTTGCTAAGCAACTTCTAGAAATCTTGCTTTTTAAGAAGTCAATTTGTTTGTTTAATTTCAGGAAAAGGTTGCATGTTATTATCTAAGTTGCATAAATCAAAAGTGAAAAGCAAAAAGGAAATGTAATAGGACATTTTCTTTACTTTCTGTCTTTTGCAATTAAAACCCTTTTAATTGTCTTGTGGGGTTTCATCAAGTATTCAACAAATGTTATTTATGTATAAAACTTCAACAGTTTATTGACTATGCAAGAACCAAAAGAAAAAAATTAAACAGGTTTGTCATATGGTATGTGTTTATCTTAACCTTTCTTCTTCAAAAATCTTATCTACTAAGTACTTTTATCAGACACTAATTATACTCCCTCTGAAAAGAATTTCTCCAACACCCTTCAGTGCCTACACCCTTTAATCATATCTCATTACATCTACCTAATCCATCTCTTTCTCGCATTGCCAGGGCTCATTAATAGTTTTAAAAGCCACTCCTGGATATTATCTTTCTTTTCTGTAGAAATATAAATAATACCAATACTGTTTTATTCCTAGATTTAATAGCCATTTGGAATTGGATTAAAAATTATTTGAAAATATTGAGATTTTCTCTAAAAATAAATCTAAAATATGTGATAGAACAGCAATAGAATCTTATAAGTCTTTTCCCAAATAGTTGTTTTTATAAGCTATTTTAACAGTGGATCAATGACCACTTTGAAAACAAGCGATTCTTGACTAAAATTTAGCAGATATTGTGCTTCACATATATTTATAGGTGAGACATGTATCACCTTGTAAACAAAGTGGGTGATCCAAAGGATTTCTACACGATTGTGAAAGGAAAAAAAAAAAAATATAGGGCGACAAAAGGCCTTCCATTATTCCTTTGCTCTATGCATGCCTTACATCAGTGCAGTTTGAAAAGCTTATGTAAAATATCTCTAATATAGTGTCAGCTATAAAGTGAACTGATCAGTTCACTTTGTGAATCATTCAAAGTGAACTGATTGACACAGAATGAATAATTGGTCAAATTTTGGTTTTTTTTTCTATTCCGCAATTGTCTGCAAACAGGCTACAAAATTCCTTACGACTGTGAATGCTTTAAAATTAATTGTAAATCACTTCAGCAGGCAATCCTCAATCTATAGACCCTCCTGTTTGCTGTGAGTTTTAGCAATTTGTAATCTACATTTTATTAATTAATTAAGTAACCTATGTTACTTAAGGTTCACACTTTGGAACTTATAGGAACTTGTGTTCCTGTATTCAGGATAGAAATGTCTACCTTACGCTAGCTTGCCTCGGCTGAAAATCTGAGTAGAGCACCGGCTAATTTTCAAAAGTTAACATGTCATGATCATGGCTTTGAGGTAAAAGCAATTGCCAAATTTCAACGAGGAAGATTGTTTTCCCCCAGATCTGATTAGAGGAACCACTAAGAGGTTATTTTCATCTCCTTTTGTAATGAGTAATATTACTGTGTTCTATGGATTACCTGGTAGTTTTATTCAATATATTGCAATTATAATTTCAAGAACCTGTGACATTTGTTCTCATCCTCTGATACACCTTAATTCTAGCTTTTGACTAAATCCTAAATTAAGTTAATGCCATGATTTAGGAAGTGATTATTTGTTGTTTGTTTGATTTTTTTTTTTAAGAACCATGGATACAGAGCATACATTAATTCACACTGGATTCCTTGGAGGTAGGAACAGCAAGCACAATTTCCTGAATTTCAGGAAACTTGGGTTGACCAAGGCAATATTGTATAACTGTTGCATCTATTTAATGCCTAACTGTGGCTGTAGGGCAGCCTTATGGATCTTTTCAGTGCCATCTTCTTATCCAGCAATGGAAAATTCAGAATTTATATTTTACTGTGGAATTAAAATATGTTTGCAGGTAATACAACTGATGCATCATACAAATACACTCAGAATAACTGACATTATTCAAAAAGCAAATGAGTATAATCCAGAGTGTCATCTGTATATATGGTACTGGTTTGCTATGCTTATAATTACTGCTTCTTTTCACTGAAGAGCTGATTTATGTAGGTCAACACAACATATGAAAAAATTGTAGATATGGAAGTTACAGTCAACTGAAACTGGCTTTTGGAACTACTAATGAATTCAAGCTGAAAAATATTTTTGCAAGTATTCCTTATTACAGAACTATTGTATTGTTTTCAGGAAGCAAACAGAAAATGTCATACCTTGAGTAAACCTAAGGGCAATGTATTATTTCCCAAACTGTGAAAATATGTATGGTTTGAGATGTCTTTTTGTTTCATACTGAAAATAAAACAAAAATTATTGGAACACTTCTATGTAATAAAATTGCATACATCTGTTTTGGGACCAAATAATTTTATTTAATTAATTAATTTTTTTTTTGTTTGTGTGTACTTCTCTTTCCAATCCTTTGTTTCACTCTCTCATTAGGAAATTACTAAATTGACAAGCCAGGATATTTAGAACATTCCCATTGTAAACATCATTAAATCTGACACATTTTTATGGAACATTTTGGCTTCAATGGAACGATATATTTAGAAGAGAAAAAAGTCAAATAAAGTATAGCCAGTTATAAATCCAGTCAAACAGATATTCATATTCAAATTTGAACTAATATTTACATGATATTTTTTCCAAAGATTCTTCAGACCAAATAATTTGAGTAGACCTGACTTATGCCAACAGCTCTGTATCCAAGTGTCTTGCTGTAAGATAGGTTTGGACTTCACAGGAAACAGGAAGCTGGGGATGTTTCCAGGGTACTCTCTTGTCCATTCCATCTCTGCCATTGGATTCACCATATTAGGGTCACCTCAGTGTCTATATCTAAATGCTGTTATTGAAGTTTACTAGGGATAGAATTCCTTCATAGTTCACATTGATGTTTTTCTTTCATTAGCTATCTGTTATGGTTTTTTGGTTTTGATATAGCTAAGCCTAAAGTTAGCACTCTGTTTCAGAAAAATGGAAAATAGTGCATTTTTTTTTTCTTCTAGTCCTGCTTTGGTAATTGTTAGGGCTCAGAATCTATCATGGACTAGATTTTATTGTGGCCAGTAGGATGGTTTAATGGCCACAGGATTGCTATAGACATCATTATTACCAGAAATCAGTGCAGAGTGTTTGCAGTTAGTTTTCCATTTGCTTAGCTGTAAGTGTGGGACACATGAAATGGCTAATGCAGGAGTAATGAATTACTTGGAAATCCTGTCTTTCTAAAATAAGCCATTTTTGAGAACGACGTCTGTGTTAAGTAAACGAAAATACTGACCTGTAACAAGGAGTCCTTATATATTCCAGTAGAGAGCATCTTACCCTCTTCACAATTAGAAATCAAAGACAATCCCTACCTTTAGGAAAGCATGCTCTACTAATATGAATGGAATCTTGAATTAATGAAACATTCCTTATATGCAATTTTTGTAATTTCAGACCAATCAGATTTTGTTTTAGACACCAACATTTCTAAAGGATAGTATAAAACATTGTAACCCAAGCAGAAAAATGATCATTAAGTCCAAGATAAAAGCTGAAGTTATAATGTTATGCCAAAGATCCAATTCCACAGTCATTCAGTATTTAGGAGGGTTAAGAAGGCATTCTACTTTTACACAATTATTTGCCTGCTTGCTCTTCAGACACAGGATGAATCAGCACAGGGACTTGAAAAGTGGAGTTGTCAGATTTGTGAGTGCTGCAGATTACCAGATATTATGTCCATCTTCATTATCTACATCTATTTTAATAGAACAAAGTTATTGGATTTTAGAGTACAGGTTGCAACAGATACAGAATTGTCATGTTTCTTGGAAATGACATTTGCTCAGATGCAAGCTAACATTTGGAATGACATATATAGGTTTATTAGGGTTGAAGTAAAGAGGAGGGATGAAGTAAAGGGATGGAAATTATGGCACTAGTAGAGTCATTAGTTAAAAGTATTGCTTGAATAATCAAAGCATTTTACAGATTTAATGGAACAAATTTTTAACTAGAAAGATATATTGCAGTGAAATATTACAAGTCTACCACGAAGAATCTGGCTGTAAGTTTTGTTGTCTTTTCAGTCCCCTTTAAGCCAATTGTTTTCATTTATCAGTTTAATTCTGAGTGTCTGCTCCGATCCGTACGGAAACAGAGTAATAAAGTCTGCTTGCCTTTCTCTTCAACAAATTTCACAGCAGACATTAGCAAATGTGAATAGTTGCTTTTGATTTCTTTATATCCTTTGTAGAATGATGAATCTTGATGAGATATGTCATGGAAGACTCTAAGGAAATCATCTATTATCAGGAAAATGAAAAATTCATCTTTGTTAACCCATATACATTTTTCCTCCCAAGTAAATTAACAATTCAAAATCTTGCACTAAACTTCATTAATTTTCTTCATGAATAATTCCACTTACATCTCAGCAATTTCTGTGTGAGAGGGTGAGAAGACTTGTCCTTTTATACTGCACTTGCTTGTATAAATGTAAATAAATCAGAAGGAACTAGTCTCCTGTACACATTTGACAAAGGAACATAATACTCTTGATGTTTATTGAAGTTTTTAGGTCACTTGAACAATGTTTCTGTTCAACTTAATTGTGACTGGAAATATTCTTAATGAGCATCCTACAAACTGTTATATATATGTTGGATAATGATACACAGAACTGGTACAATATCCTCAAATTAAATCCCTGAGGAGTCTCATTAGCTACAGTAGGAACAAAATACAAAGATTTTGTAAAAGAGGAGAAATACTCCAGTCTCAGACAGTGACATTTTTGCACTTGAGCATAAGTTTCATTTTAAGTCAGTAGTTCAGAAAAAAAAATCATATCTTTAATGATGACAACTTGCCAGTGGACATTACTTAACCCTTGGCTTAATCTCTAGTTATGGTAAACCATCTCAAACACCAATACAAGTTTAGATATTGTTATTTTTCAAAACTGTATCTGTTAATTTTTGTTCTTTGGTCATGCACCAGCCAAATAAATGAGCGTTTTCTTTAGCGCATGAAGCCATGTCATGGTGTAACTTTAAAGTTAATTAACACTCATTGGCAAGCCATTTAAGATTGTATGTAGGATGACATAAAGACCTTTTTTCCAAAAAGTTGTTACATTTGTTCCATGCTGCTGCATTGTGGATTTTGTGCTTAGCATCTGACATGTTTTCTCAACTGCTGCTTTTTAATGAAAACACAAAAGCACTCTGGGGAATGTGATAAAAGCAAAAATTCTATGATCTCTGCAAGGTAAATGACAGCATGGAATTTGTCACATCTGGATCAAAAATATTTCATCTATTTACCTAAATACGCATATCTAAACATGGGTAATTAGGATTGTGATTCAATATATGTTTCCTTTAACAGCTTCTCCTTTTTCACTGATAATTTCATTTGGTCATAAGCATTTAAATGATGTATGTCTTGCTTTTCTCTGTTTCAGACAAATAAAAGATGATTTGAAAAAGAATTATTTTTTGTGTCTCATCCCTTTTCCTATTAACACCTTGTAACTTATTTTTCTCTTCATAGAAAATCATGATAACTTAAATTTTTTAATAGTGTAAGTGTAGACAATAACAGAAACTGTTTTTAAGACAACAGGATAAAAACAATATTCATGCTACTGAAACTTTAAAAACAATATTTTTTATTCAAGATAGGTGAAATTTTGCTCCTTACTCAACTGGTAAAATCACTTATACTAAATGTACTTCCTATATGAACAAGCCATGTGAGCTTAAGCACTGCTTCTGTGTCTAGGTACAAGAATTACCTTATAAATATATAGCAGATTTTCTACCATGCATTTGTAGAAACATAGTATTTTAATTCAAAAGTACTAGTAAACATGTTAAAACTAGTTCATTTAAAACACACTTTGTCACAGAAATCAATTGTTCTAGGACTTTTATTTAACCGATTTAAATTTTTTAGCCAGCTTGTGATTTGAAAGGAGAGTTTTTATGGAAAGATACTTTTAAAATGGCATTTTTTTACTTTGTTTTTCAATGAAAATATTTTTAAATAACTGTAAAGTCAGAGACAAACATTTTGTTTCAGTTCTAGTCACATGTCTTGCTTTGAAATTAAGATAATCATACCTCCTTGTTGAGCTGAAAATGTTTTCTTTAAAATTGGTCATAGGTCCTACTATTCAATTAATATAATCATACCTCCTTCTGCTGCTGAAAATAAAGCAGTTGTTTAATTAAACATGCCAGTTGTTTGTAATATAATGTTACAGAAATACTTGTTTGAAAGAAAGGCTAAAGATTTATATCAAACATTTCAATCTGACAAGTAAATTACATTTCCTCTACCATAAAGAAAGGTAAGGCAGGAAAATAGTTGCAATATAAGAGTAACTAAGGTGGTTGCACTGAGGAAAAGCACACTTGTTCTCATTACTTGGAGATATGATAGTCATCAGTCTACAAAGGTGACCTTTTCCACTCTGGAGATTAAAGCTGAACATTTTACCTCCTCAAAATAGGGAAATAGACATTATTTTGAAATTGTAACTATATTTTAATAGCTAATCAGTTCAGAGATGAGAGAAAAAGTGTGAGATTTTAGATTTAAAAAGTGAACAGAATGCACCTGAAGAGTATCTATACCGACATCTTTAATAAAAGCAAGAATTAAGTTTTCTCTAAGGGTTTAAAAAGGTCTACTTATCCTCACTTGCTTTCCCAATCTCAAATTATGATACTGTGTGTCTAAGACCTAAAAGATACAGGCTGCAGTGGTCTCTCCAGTACTGAAGCTGTTATAAGTTGCAGCTTTTCCACCTCTGCAGGCAGGTTTTCCCATTGGAAGCTCTGGTGCCAGAAATGAAGCACTTTGTGGTCTTCAGGATTTTATTGAATGGGTTCAGTGGTTCTTTAAATTGACCATATGTAAACTTAATTTTTTTGAAATGAAAACGTGTTTTTGAAGCGAAAAAGATTTTAAGTGCTCTTTGTTATCATTATGAGCAGTCAGAGCTTCTTGATGTCTGCCTGTCTGGAAAAAAAAAAAAAATCTCTGATAATAAACAGATCATTTGAAGAGAAGGAGGCAACAGTATCCACCTGTCATATGAATCTTTTTCAAATCCTGAAAGACTACTGCAGTGTGCTTTCAAAAGCCAGCTTAGGCAAAATGTGCAGACTTGCTGTTGGTAACCAAAGGAAAAGGAAGCTTAGCTGCTTCCATCACGAAATTGCTGCAATAGAATAGCAAAAAAGTTAGCTGAAATGATGCTTATGACAAGTCTTCAGCATTCCATGGGCATGGGGGGCTTTTATTTATCCCTCATGGGCCGCAAGAATGAAGATGGGTATGATTTTTGCAAGGGTGAAATAGGTTGTCTGTCAATTGGGTTTAGGCGACAGTCTGTCTGCAGGCCGTAAGATGATCTGCATAGTGCCAGAGGAAAGCAGGCAGAATTCCTGGCTTGCAAGCACAGATATTGATCTACCTTAGCCACCTAAACAATGCCTCACCTGTTTGCCTTGTCCATACCTTATTTTACGCAGTCTAATGCTTGTTTTGTTTGACTTTTCTTTTATTTCTGTGGATCTGAGCTTTGATACACTTTGGGGAGTACATAAACACAGTGTTGTACTTGAACATCACCATCCTGCAGAGTAATCTAGTGGCTCTGGACCACCCCTCCCTGCATGAGAACAGCAGTGTTATTGAAAATTATGAGTGAGCAACTAAGTAAGTAGGCCACATACACAAGTGTTTGATCTATGGGACTAGTGTCCAATGACATTGAATGTGAGATGCTACTAATTACTGCACTATGTACTCCCAGTTAAAATTTCTTCAATTGGAGCTACTAAAAGGGTCTATTTTTATAATTATTTTTTTTTTCAGCTGATGGTTACAAGATAAGCCACCACAGAGTTTAGAATCCTATCTACTTATTTTGAAAACAACTATGTTATTGTGTACTGTCTCAAGCAGGAATGAAATAGAAAACGGCATTCATTTTCCCAGTAAAGTATAACATAAATATTTTACCACCATTTATTATTAGTTTGCCATTTCCTGCTGACAGCAATTCCAACTTTGCCAGCAGGCACTGTGTCTCACAATCATATTGTGTTTGGAACAAATTAAGACAAACACAATTTCTTATAAAATAAATGAACAAAATTTGCAACAAAAACCTCTTCTGAAGCTAAATGAGCATTTCTTTTAAGTGCTGACACTTGGTATTATTTAATTTGCATACAGCACATTTCACTTTTACTGGAAAACAATGAAGTTAACGAAGAACTAAGTCATCTGTACTTTCAGGGATAATTGAACATTGCTCGATTTAGAACTGTTTTATATTAATGCTGTGAAGGAGCAGCCTACATCATGGTGAGTTTGTCAGCAGTTTCAAATGCAAGCATACTTTTGGCCCAGTGACATATGAAGTGGATGGATCAAAATGGAATACAAAATAGATTGTAATGACACTTAATTTGAGCTGATATAGAAATACTTTAAATACAGGGAGCCTTTTTCTGAGCCTTTTTCTGCCTGTGAGACGTAATCCTCACTTCAAAAGATTAGTTGATGGTTTAAGGTTAATAAAGAGAGAAAATCTTTATTTCTTATAAATTTGCTCCTCTCTATGTACTTTCTCTTAGGCACTAAAGTATTTTCCTGGATGAAGTGGAACAAATAAAGAAAGGGATTTATGCTGGGACTGCCTTCCAGTTTTTGTTACAGCTGTGTGGAAGTGCAGTGAACCCATGATTTTGACTTACTCCCCAAAGGCTTTGAAGACACACTCTACCTATAGCACCTACGGTACTGATCTTGGGAGTGTGAGTTGCTTGACTTTTTTTAGACTTACAGAGCAGAAATAGGTAATACCTTTGGATTTCTGATGTAAAAAATGACAAATAAAACTAATTGCATAGAAATAAAGAAACTTAGATGTAGAACTGTAATCCTTCAGAGGCAGGAATTGGTCCAACTCATTTATGCCTCACTGGAACTGAGTTTGATAAAGAAGTACAAACTTTGAACTGTACAGTCCCTTTTTGATTTTGCCCCCTCTTTGCTGAGTTCACTCTTACTGAAGGCACCCAACTGATGGCATAGATAGCAATAATCTGCAGATCTCTATGGACTACATGCAGCATTTCTAAAAGAAATTCCTCCTGAAATTCTGCAGATATGCTCCAAAATTCTCCAGATATGCTCTAAACTTTAAGTCAAATAGCCCACCCTTACAGATGAAAGACTGATTTAACCTCTCCCTGCTGATTCATTCTTTGGCCACTCAGCTGGGAATATCAATTGTGATAGTAGCTCTTCTTCTTTAAATAATTTGGAAGGGTGACAAGTTATAGCTGCCTCAGAAATTTTGCAGTCAGGAAAAAAGTGCAGATTTAAAATACATTCCTTTAAAAAATTTAAATAAGCAATACAATTAGCTAAGCACTTACATTTTATTAGCAATAGCAAGTAAAATTAATAAGTAAATTCAATGAAAAAATGATTATGTGTCACAGTATATAGTTTTTACATTGACATTTCACATAATCTGACTTTGCTGAGAGGAGAAATCACTCGTCTGTTAAAATTACTTTTTAAAAGCTGTCAAAATTGGAAAACCTGCTGTCAAAAATATGATGAGAAAAGTTTAAAAATGGTAAAGTATGTTGACTTAGACAAAAAATATTACCTTTAGAGTGGAAAACTTGAATATTGTATCATTATCTTCTACACAGAGGAAAAGCGTTATCTTTTTCCAAGCCATCCTTTTTTTTAACATTTTAAATTTATGTTTTGCATTTACATTTCAATATGAATGGGACTTCATCCAATTTATGCTGCAGCAGAAGCTGAAAGTAGCAGGTATTTGGACATTTATATTTTAATTGTATGCTTGCATTTTACGATTTTTAGAAATGACAAGATTCACAGGCCTCTAAGGGTGAAGTCAACTGCTCCTCTGCTCTCTGGTCCTGCAAACTGCTGTGTGAAGGGTCCATGGAATGGAGTTTGGCTGCTGGCTGGCTGGTGGTCTGCGAGCAGAAAGAGGTCCATCCTGCTTTCAGTAGCATTTTAGCACCACCAGTGGTCACAGACCCTGCTCCTTCAGCATGGCTCCACCGTGTTTAAGGACAATTTCAGAGAAGGTGACAATTCGGTCTTTGGCCTCTTTGTTGAGACTGCCAGCAAGGATGCCAATTAGAGCCATTCAAAGAAGCCCAGATATGCTGTGGTAATAATGAAGTACAGATTCAGAGGGATAAAATCCAAAATCATAATTAAATGGAAATGAGAAAAAAACAGAATCTGAAATAAGATTTGACTAAGAGCTACAGAAGTATATCTCTCTAAGTACATCTCATTTTTGCCAGTTATTTTTTCAGCCATTGCTGCCTTTAATACTATACAGCCCTTAATAGTAAATTTTCTCTAAGCTGCTGTCCCTGCATGCGTGCAGGTAGAGACTGACTACATGTGAAGCAGTGAGAGTCACTTTGAAGGAAGAGTGCACATGGCAGTAGAAGCTGACTGTGATGCCTTAACCACAGTTCTAAACACAGTACTCAGAAGTCATTAAACTGGAACTGGGGTGTGGAAAGTAATCAAAAGATTATTTTATTTTTGCGTCACTCGTACTTCACATCTTCTGGCATTATGTCTGAGATGTCCTTTCACTCTCATCTATGCAAAGGGAGTGAAGTACTTTTGCACTCTAACACTGTTCCTTGAAGTACAGCCTGACAAGCTTGCTGTTCAGACTGTATTTAATACATTTTGAAATATACTGATTTTTTTCAGTTGGAGAATGGCTACTGAAAACTGTTAATGGCAACATGACAAAACACATAAGGAAACCATTAATATAAATGATATTTCCCCTTGGGTCATGAATCAGAGCATTCCATGGTTTCTGTTTGGTTTCCTCCAGATCTGAGAAATTCTTTACCTTTCCATATCCAAGTGGCCTTGAAACATTCTTCTTCCCAGGTTTTCTACATGATGCTTTGCAGTTTTTGTCATAGAGTTTTTCTGGCCCACTTGTCTGCATCTTCTGCTTAGACACGTTGATTCATGTCCTTCTTTTAAAATTAATTTGCACTCTGATGGCTCAAAAAATCTTTTCCAACCTAATCCAGTAAGCAGTATTGTCTGAAGGCTTGGGCATACTTTGCTCTGTCTCACACTGACCACAGAAATGTTTTACAGTCTTTAAATGAATTTGATCAAATGAAGAAATTTTCTTAGCAGAGCAAATGGGAATTTAGAGTCAGATGTGGGAGGCTGCATCTCTTGCATTTTATAATCAGCCTGACTCACTTCAGGCTGTGTGGGGGCTGCTCTTTCAGCTCATGAATACCACCACATCAACACAAGATTCTTTGAGGTCCATTTATCTGTCTGTCTATCTGAACTCCCACATTGTTTCTTGAGTGCCTCTGGTGCATGTTGTCCAAGTTCTTGGCACTTATTTACTGCTTTAGGTTGCAGTAGAGGAAGGAGGAATAATTTTACTGTAGCCCAACACACCTAACAAGGACTCTGCCTTTGATTCTACTTTGAATTCTAATGGTGATTAAAACAGATTAAAACTACTGACCTTCAGTAGTTACTTTGGTGCAATACAGAGTGATATGTCATTGCTCCAGAGAAGACAAAGAGATGTACATTTTGATGAAAATTATTTGAATCTATTCTGAAGAGAAGTCACAAGGGAAGTATATATAAGGACATAAAGCATTTTGGACTGCTAATAAAACTACTGCAAAATCTGACCATACATGGCAAGATAAAACATTAGAATCTGAAGCTGAGAAAGGATAAAAAGGAAATTAATCAAAATCAAGACAGAAATGAGAAAACATTATTTTTAAACTGAGAATAATTTGAGTTCTTTGGAGGAGGTTGATCAGTATTTTAAGAGCATCTGTATAGAATTCTTTTATTACAAACCTAGTGGGCCCTTCCCTTATATCAGAGCTGATCAGGTATCAGAAGAATCTCAAGTACTCTTGTGCAAACTAAAAATCTTGCTGGTAATCCTTTGGAAAGGTTGGGCCATGCTGAATATAATTATAGTGAGCCATGAAAAAAGGTATATACAGGTACAAGAAGATATTGGAAAATATGACTCAGAGGCACTTATGTCATTGGAATAATTTGTTGAGGAGGTAAACAAATGAAAATAGAGGATAAAAGGAAAATTTCACTCGGGCTTCTGAAACTCACCCCTGTCCTTTGTAGCTGGCCTTTATGTGGCAATAATACAGATTTTAATGGAACTTTACCATAGTAGACAGACTTAGTGATCAATATATATAATCTCTTTTATTAATTTAAACAGCCGATTGCAGCCATCTTGTAAAAGTAACTGCTAAGATTTTAATTAAGATTACTTTAGTTAGGGAGCTATAAGAGACAAAACTACCATTAGTGTCTCTAAATCTCACAGTTCGGAGAAGTAAAGCAGTTTATTCTAATATGTCTCTATATTATTGCTATAACTATTATTACCACCTTCCATCACATTTCATTTGCATGAGGGTTGTATCAGCAGACTGCAGATTCTGTTTTTTCATCATCCTGATCAGTGCAGTCATGATATACAGGAAGAGGAATTCATACTTATAAAGCCAGTCTGCACTCTCAGTAGACCATCAGATTAGCCAGAAAGCCCTTTTAAAGAGTAGAGAAGCTAATTAAGACACAAGTAAGATCTATAGTACCTCCATGGAAACTCAGGCTCATTTATGAACTGCTGCTGTTTTTATGCTCGTTATGTGTTTTAGGTTAAACAGTGTTTTTAATGGCAGGTTTGTTCATCACAGAGGAAATTGCACAGACTCATCAGCATTAACACACCAAGGAAGAAAATACAGGCAGAAATGTAGTTTGGATGTATTGCCAAAATGCGAAAAAAGCATTCTTAGAGACAGAAATCAAACACACGTGTTCGGCTAAAAGAGATCGCAAGCATTTTCATCTCGCTTAGGAAGAAGTTGGTCTTTGGCCTGACCATTCCGTGTCATACCAGGGTACATAAAGGCTGAGAAATCCCTGTCACCCCTAGATTTTGTGGCACCGAGAAAGCTGATGGAGGGCATACTGCAAATCATTTTCCTTTCTAGCATAAATGATTCTAAACAGTACTTGTAGTGTTCATGTAACTTTCTTAAACTTAAGACGCGTGAGCGGAAGTAATTTTGCAATACAATTAGCATAATTATTGATTTATCATGCATCAGCTGCTCCAGGTTAAATGTTTGAGCCTTTATGCTTACTGTGAAGTTAATTCAAAGTATCTCATGATCTTTATCATGTATGCTGTGGGATTTCTCAATCTTTGCCACAGAGCAGAGCACATCTGATAACTCATTACTCTGTAATAATTTTTTGTGTTTCAAAGTCCTTTGGATTCAGAAATATTATGCAAATATTTGAAGTATTCAAGAGCTATGTAGCGAGTGCATAAATCATGAGATTGCCTTAAAAACGGAGACATACTTGAACAGAGTGAGAAAGAATGGAGACATAACTAGAGAGAAAGGTAATAATAGAGGCAGGGACAGACATAGAATTAGAGGGAGATATATTTATGGTTCTTTTTGCTCACATTAATTCAGGCCTAATTTTCAAGATCTTTAACCCAACTATTTTCATAGAACATAGAAGGGAATTTTTAAAAAATAAATTACTTAATTAAATTAATAATTTTCATTCTAGTTTCTAATAAACCACCAAATTATCTTGACTACTTGCAACAAAAGAACAGCATTCAGCAATTCTGTGATTGTTTTATACAACTGGTCTTCAGACTGCTCTTGACTATAAAACTGACTTCATGTTTATAATGTTTTGAAAAATGAAGGCTGTTTTGCACAGATTATTCGAGAATGGAATCTTGCTTTAAGCAGCATTGCAACAAACCTACTGTTGATGGAAAGAATTATTTTCATCTCACCTTCCCATATGGTGCTCAGAAAGAAACTCGATAATCCAATCTTAAAAGAGAATTCTCTATATTCAGATATTGAAAGTATAAAATGGTTTGAAATAGAGGATGGGGCTTGCTGTTGGAATGATTAGAACATGTGCAAACATTGTTTTTCTTGTAAGAGATATTAAAAAAGGAGGTTTAATTTGATCTGAAAGGTTTTAAGATAAAGGAGTTCAATAAGTAATCCACTGAAGAAAATTGATACCAGTAGTTTAAAATCAAACTGCAAATGAACTGCAGCTACTAAAGAATGTGTTGCTTATTCATTTCTTTAAAATCCCTGTCATATTCTAATAATGGCAGAGATCCTGTCTGCTGGGTAAGCTTATGACTCAAATTGACTGATTTCAATACATTTGTACATTCGTATATTTTTCTACATGTGTTCCTTTTGCTCTGTCTTTAATTATAATCAGAAATGAGAGCAGGCTGTGGAGCTGAAACCAGGGAAGTAGGGATCTTGGAGCTTTCTGCTTTATGGAACCAAGAGAAAAACATTAAACTACCAAAACATAGTTATACTCTTCTGCCAGCTTCTCCTGGACAGGTTCTGATCGTACCTCCTGTAAATCTCCACACTAACTTGAAATGCCGGGTTAAAAATCTCCCATTTTCCTCAGCTCGTAGATTCCCTAAATCTTCCAGAATAAGACTGTACTTACATTTAGATGAAATTCTCCCAGTACAATTTCTCTCAGCTTTATAGTGACAGTAGCAGTGACATACCAAAGTCATAATCAGTTCATAGCACGATGTATAACCCACTCTTCCAACTTTGCTATCATGAACTTTTGTGTAGGAGGATCAAATGTTGGCTATTAATGGTTTCTGGAAGAGGCAAATGAAAAGAAGAAATAGGACAATCCTCTCTGTATCTCTCTTAAGAGGAAATCATCAAAAGGAGAGCCTTTTGGTCAAAATGAATACTTCGGCATTTTAAAAAGTCATGTGCAATAAAGCATTTCTGAAATGTCCTCATAGCGAAATGATTTTAACAAATGAAACAAGAAATTATAATTCCATATCAAAAATCTGAAGAGGGAGGGAATATTTTTGCTGTGTGCAAGCTGAATCAAGTTAATGAGGCATCTAACACTGCGAAAAGAGCGTTCTCTATAAATAAATCCCGTCTGATTGGGATATATTAGTCTTCTGATAACACTCTATAGCATACAGATGCTTTGAATAGAACGTGTATGTGTGCAAATACTCAGATCTATTGGAGTTACTGTTCTCCAAGTCCTTGTCCATGATGCATATTGCAGTCATTTTCATATTTAAGCACTGAATAAAACCTCAGTCTCACTCCACTGCCCGGTTTGAATAGGTAGGTTTAGCAGCTAGGCTCTGTGAAAGCTCTGGAGATTGTATTTCACACACAAAGATGTGGCTAAAGAGCAGCTGTGTAGCCTGTCAGTGGAGGACTCTTCATCTGCTTGCCCCTCTGGTGAGCTCTCCCAACACTTTGCTAGCACTTTGCCAACACTTTGGTAATACTTGTGCTTTCAAGAGCTTTAAAGGATCAAGGAGTGAGGCCTCGTGTCACAGAGTACTTTCCCCTGTCACTATCCTGGCTCTATGCTCCTATGTGTCATTGAGACTGTGGTGACTGTGAAGGCAGCACAAGTAAACAGTCAGGAGAAAAATTAAATGAAGTTACAGTGCCTGGTAGCTTTCTCAGAAGTCAATGTGTGTTTACCATCAAAGTCTCTAATAAGAGATTATTTGTTATAATTTCCCCAATTTGTTAAAATAACCATTATAATGACCCAAATTCATTGGGGTTTTTCTGGTGGTTGTTATTGTTATTGATTATTTTTTGTGAGGGAAAGAATTTGTAAAGTTCCTTTGAAAAAGGTTTTCTAATTTTTGTTTGTTTGTATGCTTGTTTTTGCTCTCCAGGAAATTGAAAGGTCTTTCTTTGAGAAGTATCATACCCTTATTTTTCCTTGAAATTTTGTTATGGTTACCTATGCATTGTGATTTCACAATTTTCTAATGGATTTTCTTCTTTGGAAATATTATTTATTCTCTCCCCAGTTTGAGTACAAAGAGATGAGAATCTTTGGACAGGGTTTTCATGCTGCTTTGCTGTGGTCAGAAAAGGTAACCTTGAGTTTTTGAAACATTATGGAGAAATTCAGAAGCTTTAGGAGTATTTATTGTGTGTAACTCAGAAGAAAATAAGTAAACACCCAACACTTCAGTTCCAGGAAAGACTGGGAATCAATAGAGCATAATTAACATGCAATCCTAAGAAAAAAATTATACAATACCTGTTTTCTTATATATTTCCTTCAAATATAGTAAGGTGGCTGTGCTTAGTGCCTTTTTTTTTTTTGTGTTGAAGACTTTGTGGGAAGAAGAGAGTTTAATTTTCTTTTCTACGTAAGAGTGCTGGGTGGGAAAATTAGCTTTTGAATTAAAATGCAAAACTTATGATGAGGTATCAGTTAGTTATTAAGACACTGCCTATTTGAGATCACAGAAATTTAGGGCACAGTTTTTTGAAGTCAAACACCTCCCATGCCTTTTGAGTATCTAGATCATTGGACTCAGAGTGTTTAGTGATATATTTAAAAATGTATCAATATGTCTAGTTAGGAAAAAAACACTTGTCCTGCAGCTCAGGATAATTTGGTGTTACTTTTTAAGAATATTGGGTAAAATCAATGCTTAGAGATACACTCTGCTAGTTTTATTTGTGCTCAATTTTTATAGTACACAAACTTGAAGAAAATGCTGTTTAATAAATCAAATCTTAAAACTCTATGATCACTGCCATTACGCTTTTTGGAGAGGAAGACCTCCCTGAAAACTGACATCAATCATTCTTGTCTGAGGTCTGAAGCAAATGTAACCTGCAAAGGCTGGTAGCTGGGCTATCTGCCATCCTTGCTGGCAGCATGAAGGCTCCGGATACAGTGTTCTAATGGAAGGAATATGGAGAGAAATCTGTCTGGTTTTAATGTGTGGTAAGTTTTTGAGATTAATTAATGTTTTTATGTATGGAAACAGTGATCTAGATTTCAGGGTCTGTGGATGGCTTTCCACCACTATGCCCTCTGGACAGTCTGTTGCCCTGTCTACTATTCTAGTTTTCCACTTTATGTAAGACCATCCCTGTTTTTTGAGGAATGGCCTGGGAAGGTTGTTGGTCCAATATCAAAAGGGACAGAAGTCTTGGACAGAGATATTGGCTTTGCTATATGAATGTATAGTGCTAGTAAAATAGAGCCACAATGAAGACAGTGGTCAAATTATATGAGGACAGGGTTGAAACTGCTTTATTATGGCACAAATGGACAGTTAACAGTCATGCAGAATTGGGAGTGTTGAAAACTTCATAGTCAGGATTTAGCTACAGAACTTATAATTAACATAATCTTCCAGGGCATTTTTAGACTTCCTTTCTGTACATGAAGGGATTGTACAAATTGCTAATCACTGGATAAAAAATATTTAAAGGGAATACACATTTGGTGTTGCTTATGGCGTAAACACAAACACTCATTTTAAGTGATGACTGGAAGAAAGAAATAAGAGCATGTGAACAAGAATAATTATTTTAACCCAGCTTTTATATATCCATTAAAATTTTAACATTATGGCATTCTTCAAAACAACCTATAATAGAAAAATATAAAGGTCCTTCTCTTTTTATGCTAATAAGTACTCGTCCAGAAAACCCCAAACCCAACCTTCAGAAAAAATATACAAAAATGCTTTTCCTCTGAATACATATTTAAAATGAAGACATGATGACAGCTTTCATTTGAGCACTGGACAATTTTTTTTCAGAGTTTGCTGCTGTTCATGCAAAATAAGTTGCTGTGATTGCAACATATGTATTATATGGCACATATGCTACCTCTTAGATAAAAGTGTAACTCTTGTGGTTCCTAGCATTTTTCTAAGGACATACAGTGTTTAACAGTAACAGATCTTTTTATAATACTTTTGCCATGTTTTTGGCAACTAAATATTTTTTCTTTAACCTTTCTCATTCATAAGTTAAATTTGTTGTTAGAGAAAAATGGAGTGTGGAGGTAGAAAGCAACAGTGTGAATAAGAGAGCAAGAGTGTTTTGACTGGCAGTTTTCTCTTTGGCTACCATTTTGTGTTTCTTTGTTGTAATGCAGAAGGGCAATAAATTGCCAGCTGCAAACGAGGGTCTGTTTAGCTGTGTACAGACAATCATATACAATCAATGACAGGTTAAAATGCTGGTGTGGCATTTTAGAAATTAGGAATAAGGACTGCTCCTAAGAAAATGTGGGTTTATTATCTAATTTCTGATATATACAGTAAAACACATACCTTTTCTATCTATTTGTTTGATTATGTTCAGCCCTTAAACCCTTCTAAGGGTGTGGGCTTTGAATTATGGTATACTGAGACATATTTTCACACACATGATAATGAATCACAGCAATAAGACAAATAATCAAAACTCCACCCACAGTATCAATGATTAAGTGTTTTTTCTGGAGAATGTTCCCATGAAACCAGTGGAACAAACCATATGAAGGATTTTTACTACATGTGAGTGAGGAAGACAGCAAGCCCTGCTTTAGGGTTGAACATGAAGCAAGCTTTCTTTAAAGGACAGCATTATTTGTTCCCTACCTAAATCCTCAGTAAAAGAAAGTGGACCTTCAGTCTTCTCCCTCTTACTCCCAGAAATGATCCCATTATACTGGTAGTTCATAACTATGCAGCAAAGCCCATCTGTTCTATCTTGTGATTTAAGACAGCATCCCGTAATTCTTTGTGTCCTCCGGATCCGACCACAAAGGTGGCAGAGGCAATGCTGGAGCTACCATGGCTCTCAGGTGTGCTGGCTCAGGGTTCCTGAGGAGCTCTGACATGACTATTAGTCTCTGTCAAAAGTGATCTTGTGTCCCCATCTGCTGCCCATCGTTCAGGAGAGTGCACTGTCCACAGAGAACCTGCTGGACATGGGGCTACCTGTGCTCCTGGAGGAGGGGCCCGCTGTGGGTCTCCTGAGCACTTGCCTAGGGATGCTTTCCCCAGATCAGGCCAGAGCACACCATTACACTGTCAGGCTCTATCTTCAGATGGAGATGAATTTTTAGGCAATCTGTAGATCTGAGCTTACTGTCAGAATCATGAAAAGCCTTGGAAGGAATTCCATAAATGTTCAAAAATAGCTATTCATAAGCAACAACAGAATAGAAGTAACAGTTTGAGAGATTTTTTAACTCCATTACTTGTACATATTTATACAATATAGTGCCTGTCACAGATAATGTACAGCAGATTTATCATGCTTTATTATTTTAAAGAAGAGTTTGTTCTCTGAATGACGTATGAAATAAATTGCAAATAAACAAGATGCTGCTTAATAAAACAATTAGTTCTCTGCAGGCTCTGGCAGTGTTTTCTTATCAGCCCTGGTTTACAGCTGTAACTTCAGGATATAATAGGAGATTGAATCGTATACAGGCAACAAAACAGATGATCAAATTCACAAGGGATCATATCAGGCTTTTTCCAGTACCAAAGAAACGGATTAATCCTTGTCACTGTTTTTTGAAACGCTGTGACAGAAATAAACCTGTACTGTAACTTGGCCCTTTTAATGAGCTTCTGGAGTGTGGGCCTTCCACTCAGCACCTGAAAAACACAACAAAACACCTTTTACATTAAAGATGTGAGGTTTGCTGCTGGCTAAATTTGTACACAGAAGTCTATAAACCAGTGCTCAGCCAGCTGGGAAGCAAGAAAGCAAATTCAGATTCTGTCATGAACTTCACAGACCAATTATCTACTTGGAATCATGGGAGTTTAACAAACAAATACCAGCCCCTGCTGAGCCTTTTCAGTCCAGCAGCTTATGGGTGATTCAGTTGCATCAGAGGCTTTTAGACTGATCAATTCTTAATCACAAAGCGCAAAAATTATTCTCAGACTCATGTCAGTTTCTTTGGACACCTTTGTTAACAATCTGCTTCAAATCATTTTTTTAAAGAACTGCAGACACTGTTTTTATTGACTTGCCACTTGTAAAATGTTTATAGCTTGTTAATTTATATTTACCCCTTTACTTTTGCCTGCAAATCAACATCACTTAGCACAGTTTGGTTACACTTTGTCCAAAGGAAATTACAGAAGCCTGCTATGGGGCTAAAATGAAGGAAAGCTGAGGAAAATCAATACACTGATGATTAAACAGATCGTAGCAAATTCACGGTTGTAAGCTACAGCATGGAGACATCAGTGTGATGCCTATCTAGCAGTTAATGTCCTTTCAGCCATCTGAAGAAAATTTTACAATAAGGCAAAATGTAACAGAAAAAATATAAGCTACTACAGAGCAATCCTTTTTTTTTGCTCGGTAGGAACAGTCCTGTTATTCAAATTTTATTTTGCTATTTGTCTTCACAGTAACCGTAGAAAAGGTTTAGATTTAAGAAAAAGAAATCTATTTTATGAGAAAATTTGCAGTGGGAGTTTTAAAGAACTCTTTGACTTGCAGTATCATTCACATCTACTGTAAAAGCTCTGTATTTACTGTTATTTTAAACCACTCTTTTCTGTCAGTGAAGTTCAAGTGTGATAATTTCTATTTTAATCTTCCTTTTGCTTTAATTAGAAGACAAAAAGGTATAAGCCTGTTTCTAAACAAGCATCCTAACAAGAATGAAAATATTTAGTGTAAATTGTATATTGTTTAACAAAGTGAGAATCTGTCGCTACTCATTTTAATAGATAAAATTTAAACTAAAAATAGGCAAATGGGGTTTTTTGCACATTAAATTCTTGTTTACATTTAAAAGCATGGAAGAAGTATTCAAGAAATTGACATGGAAGGAGGAAAACCGCCTTGGGAATAATAGGCAAACACCAGTACCAGAATAAAGCAAGGGTCCTGAGTGGGTCCAGAGACTCCAAATTTGTAGACACCCCTAACTTATGCACAGGGCAGGTTTCCTCTCTGTGACCCACTGCAGTGCCTGCACAGCACACTGTGAGCCTGTGTGGTGTAGGTTCACTAACCAGCAGCCATAGACAATAGATTGTGTATAATGAACTCGAAGTGCTGGGCTAAAATGATCACTATTGATAGCAACAGGGATGTCAGAGACGAATTAGTTGCAAACAGACAGAACATAACAACTCTGACTCGAGCTTTTGCATATCAGCATGTGCCCATTTCAGGAGGTTGCAAAGGCTGGTGTAAGGAGATGGCCCACAGAGATGGCCTCGTTCCTCCTAAGAAAGGATACTCAGGGAGCAAAGGAGATTATTTCTCTTTCTCACACAGCTTGAGGATCTGCAGAAAATGTCCACTCTGGTGAAGGAAGGTTGCTGACCTCCTCCTTGATTTTCCTGGCAGCCTGGAGCCTTTCAGCGCCCTTGCCCTGGAGGTGGTGGCGCGGTGCCGTGGTGGTGGCATGGCTGGCGGAGCCGGGAGGGGCAGCAGCCGCATCCCCCCGGCGCTCCTCAGAGCCCCCCGAGCCACCAGGAAAGCACAGCTGCATTCAGCCTGCCTCTGGTGTGTTCTCCTCTGTTCATCCAGAACTATGCACGCTTATAGACTCATGCAAAAATCAGTGGAAGAAAATACTTGGGCCTGGCTTCTGAACTCTAATGTGATAACGCTGCTCCTCACAGATGCATACCACCTTTCTTTTGACAATTTCCAAAAGAACCATGGTTTTATACTTGAAAAATAATCCTGAAATTCTTTAATTAGGAGAAACATCATAAGGAGAACATGAAGTGCCAGAAACTTTAACTGTGTGCTAAGCTACATTCTGCTGCTGATTTATTTATATGATGGACTGTCTTTATTTAGCTGATAATTTTATCCTTTATCCAGTCTTAAAAAATCTGCTCTTTTTCTAAGAGGTTGTGCACCAAAAAAGATTTTTGTTTTGGTTTGAAGCAGGTAAATGCATAATTGCTTTAACAAATAGTATTTAATTAGTAAAAAAACAAATAAACTACAACTAATTTTTCTGAATGATAGCATCTTGTAACCTGTGGGGTCACCTGGAGAGCTATAGATTCAGCAGTATTTTAAAATGCTTAAAAATTCCCAATAAAGTATAGATGTAAATATTCCCAATATTAAAAAAGCAAGAACTATAAATACACACAAATAGATTTCAAAGAAAAAATAATCTTCTATGAACTCAACCTGTCCAAAAATCCAGTCACATTTCATATTTTCATTTCAAGTTAAGTTGCAAACTCAGTACAAGGATGAAGAAAATTAAAAGAAAATGCAAATATGACAGATATTAAATATATAATGCAAAAGAAAATTAAGATAAAATATGTTATTAACTGAAGATTTGTTGCTTCCACAATTTACATGGCAGTTTAAAGTAAAATTTCAACTAAATTTTAAAAAAAAGTTTTAGCGATGTTTTCCATCATTGGGATCAGAAACATGAATTAGAAACTTACCTTTGAAAATATTTACTTCTAATGAACTGTATAATAGACTGATAATTTTACTGAAAGATTTAACTTCTGTGTTTTTCTCTAAGTCTTTATCTAGACCTGTAATGAATAGGATAAAATAACTGATAGCGAGAGTTGTAGTAAAACATGTCTGCATGATATTGAGAGATTAAAAAGTGAAAAAAAAAAAACAACTGGAAAATGTGGGAAAAGATCCATGCCAGAATCCTCTTGGGCTTGCCATTTAAATTGTGCTCTTGGGTATGTAGTTTTCGAGATTTTCTTCAGTTGTGGCATTGAAGGAAAAGTAAAATGAAGTGACAGAACAGATTAGAAGGCGATAATGGAAGGGAAAGTGAATAAACCAAGTGTAAACTTTTGAGAGGAAACACTAGTGCAAAGCCCTCTAGTTATATGCTATTTTAAAAAAAAATTTTGTAACCCCAACACTTTGATGAAGCTGACTAATGAACTTTTTTATTAAGTAGTGATCCATATTCAAGAGTAAATATGAATATGTTACCAAAATATCCTGTTTCAAGGGGCAGGTTCTTTGAAGTTGCTAATAATCTTTGCTATTTATATTAAAATTACACAATAAGTTTATTCTGAAAAAAAATAGTCTACTGCTATTCAATTGTTTACACTAATTCCTATAGGACTATGATATGCTATTTATGAATGGAATTCTTGTTAATTTTGGCATATATAATTTATCTAATTATAGAAAGCATACAGTTAAAAGAAAGTATAGCCATAATAAATGTTAAGAGTTTCTTCATAGTAAAAAAAACAAATGCAAAGTAGTATATTATGATGTTTGATGAAACTCCCTATCAGCAACAAAATTCCTTGAAAACCTCTGAACAATGCACTTATTTTTTTTAAACTTTGTTGAACTGATTAGCTTGCTAAAGATCTGATCATTAAGAGTTTAGATTGTTTCTCTGTTAAATCAGATATGCCTCCTACAATTTTTAAAATACTTCCTTTATAAATTAATTGTTCTGTGGTTATTTGTTAAAGAATCTCCCCCACGTGAAAAAGCAAAATCTCAGTAGATGCGGATTTTACACTGCACTAGATCAATCCCAATACCAGTAAATGGATATTATTAAACAGCATGGGGTAGTGCAAACTGGGAAAGAAAACTTGTAGTGTGCTGCCTTTGAGCAGACCTGGCTTGCATGCTGTGACAGGGCAATTGTCGACATGCTTTTTCATGCCAATCTGCAGCTTTTTCAACTCTAGATGCTATGGCAACCAGGGTTTAACAGACTAAGCAGCTAACAAGCTTCCCTGATGGAATTGTCTGGTTGTATGATTGCCTTGTCTTAGTGAAAATATAAAATAGACCGAAGACACTTGTGGACATTTGTCAAACTGATTATAATCTGGACACTCAGCTCATAATTATCTGTTATATATTGCATAGTATTGACCATCAGTGTTTTCCATGCTGTCTGTAGAGAACCCAAGTGCCTTTCTGTACACCCTGTTTCCTGTGGAAAGAAGGGGTTTTGGTTAGGCTGAGTTGGTCAACATGGCAGTTAAAATTACATGGATATAGAAAATAAATGCCACTAGTTTAAAGGTTTCTTTCTTCCCCTTCTTTCTCTGTGTTTTGTTTTTTTTTTAGTTTGTTATTAAAATAAAAGAAAGTAAACAAATGCAAATTTTAAAGTAACATGAGTTTTTACAAACATATAAAATTGAAAAAAACTACACTTTCAGAAAACTGTTTTAGAAATCTGTAAGTTTCTTATGTTGCTTTATCAGGTAGTTGAGTTATTTTTGGCCCCAAGGAATGGTTTGTGTTTCTTACTTACTTGTTTGTTATTTTTTAATTTATTCTCAGAAGAAAAGGGCATTCAACATAAAACACAGTCCTAAGACTACATGTTTCCCAGCACCTTTTACAAGCTGAAATCTGTGGAGCTCATTACTTTGCAAAGAGTGCTTGGCCAGTTGTAGAACACTGCTTTATTGTTTTGAATCTCTTTCAATTCTATTAAAAGCTAAGCAGAATGTTTTTACTGTGGTATTTTCTTGTTGTTGTTGATTGGTTGTTTTGTTTGTTTGTTTGCTTTTGTCCTGAGGAGGGAAATTCAGATTTCATACTTTTCTATGTGGATTTCTTTGTGGCATTTTTACTCAAACTGTGTTTTGGGGTGAACCTTAGCAGGCTACGTGAGGACCCATAGGATGCAGATAAAGTTTGAGTTCACAAGCAGGACTTTTGTCTTTGACAGTTTGACTCTTGGAATTCTATCACTGCAGATGGTCCTGACTAAAGGTATCCTCTCAATGACCTTATTTTAGGGATGTTGTCTCCTACTGTACGTCTATGAGGCCAGCAAACACCCAGCTAATTCACTCTTTCCTGTAGGCAGCGGAGTTCCTTATCCAGTTGTGCAGGTTGTCCCCAAGGCCTCATGAGTTAAAGTTACAAATGTGTAATGTTTTTTTCATAAAACACAAGGTGAATGTCATGGACAGGATATTTGCAGTCAGGCATTCTTGCAAATATGAGGAATTAATTCAGTTTCAAAGTGAAAGAACAGAAGACACTGAGATGTGATCATGTCCAGAGAAGAGCAATGGAGCTGGGGAAAGGTCTAGAGAGTAAGTGACAGGAGGGATGCTGAGGGAGCTGGGGTTGTTTAGTCTGGAGAAAAGGAGGCTTGGGAGAGACCTTCTTGGTCTCTACAGCTGCCTGATAGGAGGCTGCAGTGAGGTGGAAGTTGGCCTCTTCCCCCAGGCAGCTAGTGATAAGAGGGAGCAAATGGCCTCTAGCAGCTCTAGGGGAGGTTCAGGCTTGACTTTGGGAAGAATTTCTTCACTGAAAGGGTGGGTGAGCATAGAAACAGGACATCCCTGGAAGTGGTGGAGTCATCGTGTGTGGAAGTGTTCAATAGGTGATTGGATGTGGCACTTCGTGCTATGGGGGTGTTTGGTCAAAGTCAAACTGGGCTTAATCATCTTGAAAGTCTTTTCCAACCTCAATGATTCTGTGACTTTACAACTGCTAGTTTCTGTTTCCAGATTGTATTGATGAAGAGTCTTTGATAATGCATCTTTGATAATAGGATGTCTGTAAAAGGCTTAGTCTTTTTCCAGCTTGGGAAACCTTCAAAAAACAACTTTCTGTATAGCTTTAAAGACATCAAGAAAAAGCCAATATTTTCTTTTAAGCCAATCGTCTAGATTTCTAGTCAGTTGGCAAGCAAGATAAGGCCATAGTCTTGACTGTATAAACCTCAAATCAACCTTTGTAGGCTACTCTTCCAAAGAATCATTGTGCTCATCATAAGTTTTATTTTTTTTTAACTACAAATACTTTGGCTTGACATAATATTTTGTGATAAAATTTTATTTATATTTTACATCTTTAGTTGCACAGACTTTAAAATGTTTTGCAAAGGCCTTCTGTTGTTTTTCTTGACTGAATGGGAAAAATACCATGGTGTTAATACTCCATTGTCCAAATAATTAGCTTTGGCTCCGGGAAACAGTACCTGTGACCTGTGGTGCCTTTGGTCACTGTCTCATATGGCTTCCAGGTCTCAGCCACCATGTAGCCATAGCACAAGTCATTAGCCAGTTTTTGGCCATCTGACTTGGTGCATGCATCACTCATACTGTTTGAAGTTCACTGTACCTTAAAACAGAAAATACAAGCTTGCCAGTTACAGGAAATCTTTTTATATGGGTTTAAATCAAAGATTACAATTAAAAAGAGATGTGAAGAAAATTTTAAAAAACTACCCCAAACCCTCAATCACTGTAGGTGTGATTTAGACCCTTCTGCTGTGTGTATTTTATGATGAAACATGTGGATAAAATGTGGATGCCTCCTCCCTGGAAGTGTTTGATGCCAGGTTGGTTGGAGCTTTTAGCAGTGTAGTCTAGTAGGAAATGTCCTTGCTAATGGCAATGGGTTGGAACTAGATGATCTCTGATGTCCCTTCAAACCCAAACCATTAAATAATTCTGTGATTTTTTCCCCTTTCTACTAATGTATACATTCAGATTGCATATAGCTGGCCCTTGTCTTTGACAATCAGATTGTCAGGAAGCAAAAAAACCCTAAATAACTTGTTTTTCTATTTATTTTTTTTCCTGGACACCCCAGTTTAAAACAAAATTAAGCAGAAAACCATTGTTTTTAGCCCTTTAGGGGTCCTTTTTTTATCCTTTAGGATAAGCAGATGTCTGGCAGATTTTGAACTGCGATGAGACTTCATCTTTTTGTGAATACTTACCTATTTAGTCTTAGAAGAATGTGATATTGGATTTTCTAACTATATTTACATATAGAATTTACCCATAGAAAACACAAAATTTGTCTTGAAGGAAAAGCTGAAAGGACATCAAAGAAACAGAAGGTCTTGCAAGGTACTCCTAAAAACACCATCAAAAAGCATTCAGAACACTGGAAAATTGAGGAACACATCAGCAAGTCATAACCAATATACAAAGGAACTTCTGCAATATTTTACAACAGAACAGAAACATGGTGGAGTTTTAATGGTGTGGTGGTTTTTTTTTT
>VWZP01010904.1:3547744-3622020 GCA_013396995.1 Dicaeum eximium | reverse complement strand
CCCTCCCTCCCCTCCTTCCTTCCTTCCTTCCCTCCTTCCCTTCCTCCCTCCTTCCCTCCCTTCCCTTCCTCCCTCCCTCAGTATTTACATAGTGTATTTTTTTACATTACTAAATTGAATTTTCCAAAAAAAAAAAAAGAGAGAATATTTATTCTTGTAAATAAAGAAATAATTTCAGTTCTGATACTTTTGGAAAAGTGAAAGCTGTCAGGTATTTCACTGTACTGTGTATCTGATGTATCTATGCTGGACAGTAAAACAACTTTACAGTGCTACCTCTGAGAGTATGTCATGATCTCAGATGTCCTTATGATGAAAGGGACTGAATAAAAGAAAAGGATTCCATAAATCTCATTTCACCACTAAAATGTCCTGTTTATGTCAGCAGATCATATGGGTCTTCCTGGCCTGGGGCTTATCATCTGAGAGGCAGAAGAGTGATCTGGAGATAAAATGGTGAGGAAATAGAGCTACTGTGTTAGGTGGCATCAACAAGAGAATAGGCTTCAAGTAGAGCTCCTCCTGATTGACTGCCAGGCAGAGGAATCTTAATTTCAACATAATTAAGAGGGAAATGAAAAACATATATATTCTGGGCAGTTAAGGAAATCACTCTTAGAAGGGAGAATTCAAGGATGCATGGCTGTGTATTTTATTTATGGTTTTGAAACTGTAGTTATCAAGTGCCTTTCTTTCACTTCCTGCAAATTAGAGGTCTAAGTTGCTGAACCTGACACCATGAAAATGCAAAAAAGAAAAATCACTAGGAATACTTTTTTGTTGTTTATCTGACAATTGGACTAGTTCAGATTCTTTTTTCTGGTTAGTTTTAATTTTTTTTTCCCAGATATTCGGTGATATTTTACATATCTATAATCATAAATTGTCTACCAGTTGGAATGCTACTGCTGAGGGGCAACATGAAGGCTCCTGTGTGACTAAGGAATTCTCATCTCAGTAGCATTACAGCCACATGTAGGTAGAGTAAGTGAAAAAACCCACATGTATAAGTCCAAAGTTTTCAGTTTTATTGAATAGTATTTACAGTAACTACAGCATCCTTCTATCCATCTTATTAAGTCATTACCATTGTAAAAGACATCAACAGATTAAAAATTTCTCCTTTCCATGCATCTCAGTCAGCATCTTAATAAAGTCTCATGGTCACAGATTCTACCAGTTATATAAATTGAGCTAAATAGTTAATATTTTCTGAAGCCTTTCCTAATTCTGCTACTGGAACAAGTTGTTCCCCCACCACCCATGTATTTCCCTCCTACACACTACTTCCATTCAATTCCTCTGACAAAGTCTTATCAGATTGCATGTACCCCTGTGCCTGATAATTTTTCTTAAGGTTTCTGCATCTGAAACATATCCAGATTTGCAAGAAAGAAGATTAACTCTGAATCCCTAGAGTAATAAAAACTTCTGGACAGCTGTTCCCATAAGGAACACAAATTGGTTCTCAGAAACATACAGTGATGGGGGCTTCATTCCCTCTGCATGTAAATTATATATTATATATGATATTGTATAATATTTATATATAAATACATATTTATTATGTATACCATATAATAGATATCACACATATGAGCTAATGTTTTTAAGTTCACTTAAAATGCCGAGGAACTTCAATCATTTCTGTTACTGCCAAAGACAAGCTTAGGTATCTCATGGGCGTAGAGAAGCTAATCTAAACTCTTTCTGGTCTGTTCAGGATCAAGGACAACTTCATAATTGCTCAGTTTGGGCAACATTCATAAGCTAGACAGCCTTTCAGCTACTCATCCTGTGATGTGCAACTGCTTTTTGAGGTGTGTTAAGTTCATGTTTGTTTTGAGAACTGGTTTTGTTTTGTTTTGTTTTATCATTTTCAGTTTTGCATCCAAAAAAGGCACAATAAGCAAGATCCATTCAGTGTTATGATAATTACCTGCTGAAAGGATTTTTGTGCCATCAGAGCCATAGCTGGATCTTTATTTTGTGCAGAAAAGCATCGATATAATCCTTTGGCTTTGTGAAAAGGTGTGGTAAGGGAGAACAAGGTGGGAGGAGACTGCTTTATTCATGTGTTCTCAAATTTTGAATGGGAAACCACATGAGGATACCAACCTGTAAGGCAATCCACTATAGCATGTGAACTTTAGAGCAGTTAAAAAGTCAACCTTATAAAAAGAACTAAGTTCTCAACATTACCTCTAATGGAGATAGTGTTCTGTTATCACAATGCAGGCCAGACTAGGCCACCTAAGTTGGTATAAGAATCCAGAGAAGGAATAAAGTACCAGACATAGTGCAGCAGCAGGTGAGAGACTATTATAAAGCAATTTTCATGATATTTATTATAGACCTCTAAACTAAAAAAATCAGCAAAAGATAGAAAGGAGCTTTACAACAGGTTCTCTATTGTGGGTTATTGTGTTTTCAGCTGCAATGAACCTGATAATGAAGTCAGCTGAGCAAGAGCATAAAGGTCTCACACTGACAAGAAAAAGACATCCCCAAGAATAAGGCAACAGAAATGTCTTAACATTCACTACAAGTACAGTAATATAGACTAGATTGTTACTAGTGACTGAAAAAAATAATCAAGTAAGCAAAAATAATGTTTATGCTCCAAATAAAGGTTCCTGGTGTCTCTGAAAGGGAAAATAAATAGAGAATTTAAGTTTAGGATTCTGAAAGAGTAGTAGGGATTATCAGAAAGCAAATGCTTTGCTGAATTACAGCATGCTGACACAAAACCCAACAGAGACAAACTCTTTTATCTGGTTCCAAACTGCATTAGCAACGACGGGGAGGAGAGGGAACAGCCTGGTAGTGACCTCAGGAAGACTGGACTGGAAAATTTTGTTGTCTTTAGCCATAATTAAAGGCAGAATTTTCACACAGATAGAGTCAACATTTCATAAAGCTAAAAATATTCATGCCTATGGCATGTGACTGTGACTTACTTCGGAATCAGCGTCTTGGATGAGACTGGAGGACTAGGGCTCTTGTGTCCAGCTGGGACTCTGAACTGCATGAATTTGAAGCTGGACTTCAGCAGTGAATCTGAAAAATACTTAGTAGGTGCTTTTGAAGCCTTGAAAATATTTTTTTTCCCTTTAATTGAAAGTACTCGTTACCCTGTGGGTTTCTGTCTACAGGAAAACAATACAACAAGTTTTAAAAACAGTGTAGTACACTTCCAACTGTCCTGGAACTTGTTGTAACCCTAAAATTAATCTTTATGACATGGCAATCCCATGATGAAAAGGATGTAATTTAGATTGAAAAACAAATTCTTTTTTCTCCTGCACTCCACCAATTATGGATCTGGCACATTATGTGTTGCATATACACATATTATTGGACATAATAGTCCAGTCATTATGAGCTTCTTTATTAGGTAACACCTCTTTGTCAGGGACATAATCCATTCTCATGGCACAATGACTCCAGCAAGCTTCTGATGGGAATTAATTTACCTGTAGCAGCCGAAGAATCATTTGCTTTTTTCAGTTGCCATCACTCCTCTTTGCTGCACATAATATAGCTGTAGGACTGCTGCATTATCAGCAGAAGCACCTTTACCTGCCCTTAGCTGTCCTCAGAAGAATGATGCCCATGAGCCTTTCGGGGTAGATACAATACCAGACGTAGCAGACAAGCTTTGAGCTCACCTCAGATTAAAGGAATGGTTTGGGCACCTAGGGAAATGCCATCATAGTTTTCCTAAAACACTGCTAAGGATTTTTTGCAATAGTTGCATGGTTAAAGCTCTTACTCAGAAACAATCTGATAGAAACCACCTGTCCCACCCTCCAGACATGTATAAAGGGGTGCTAGGGAAATGATCCCTTTACGTCTTTATTTATGAACCTGGGCCACTGGGGTGAGATAAATTCTGCCACTATAAGGCAAAGGAAAATTCACAATGATGGAAAAAACAAGTAAGGAGGAAAGAATGTGGTTGCAATGTGCCCCCTGAGTGGGCATATTGTGTTTCAAATATAGTTGAGTTTCTTATCTTTTTATGAATGATATAATTAAAATGCAGGTGGTAGGTGAGGGTCCTCAGACACTGAGATTTGCCTTTCCAGGAAAATACCTATTGACTGAGTTATAAAACTGTGTTATTTATGGCCTCATTCCTTTTTCTACAGGTGAACCTCTGGTACCAAGTTTGCCATGCACCAGAAGAAGAAAGGTAATTGAGCAAGGTCTCCTGTTTGTACATGGTACTGCTCTAGTTATTAGGCATTTATATAAATACAGGCTGGGATCTGGCCTGTTTCAAATGGCATTGCACATATCCCAGCTCCATGAGTGGGCCAAGATGATATACATACGAGTGAAAAGCATCCTGCCCATGTACTGTACATTAGCCTTGGAGAGGCTTAGAAGTTCAAGACAACCTCATGTTGAAAGTTTTGTGTTTGCTAGCCTTTTGTAATTCTCTGTGATGTGTGCTGACTTTAAGCTCACTCTTCTGAAAGATCTATTTTTTTAGTTAAAATGGGATTTAGAGATTAGACATTATATATTGAATGCTGCAGTGTGCATACTTTTAAAATAAAATTTAGACCTTGTCTGTCTCAAACAATAACACTTTAATTACTTATTTTGTGTCATGTTAGAAATAATTACTTTCCTCAGTTTTAATTCACTTGTCCTAACAGCTCTTTGAAATGGGATATAGCATGCTACGCCTGAATTCCACCCTGGGATTGAATGCAGAATTTAGGCAGGATGACCACTTTCAATACAATGAAAAGATGCTAAAACAGGATTATGCTTCAAGCCACATGTGTAAAACGAAGGTCAATGTAATTTCAATTCTCAAGCCACTAAAATTTGTCTCTGAGAATCCCAAATAAATAAAAATAAAAAGCAAATTATGCAATCAGGCAACTAGACCCCCATCTAAACCTGATCATTAGAGAATTCTTATGATATGTTGAAAATGCTTATTTTTTCCTCCTTCCAGTGTTGGACATGGGTCACAATTTTCTACTATTTCAGAAGATCTTTTATATCTTTCAAAAAAAAAAAAAGTTCTTAAGGAATGATGGATAATCAACCAATTCTACCTGTATTGGACTATTCTACCAAGAAATACTTCCTTAATTTTTGTTAACCTTTTATTTATTAAATTTTATCCACATCTAAGGAGAAAACATTTTTATTCTGTTAATATTAGTAGTTTCGTAGATATTTTTGATTTATAAAAAAATTCTCAAGGGATTTGACTTCAGTGCTGAGAAAATGTAGCAAAACTACTCCATAATTGGATATCTTTGAGTAGGAGTTTGAAATAGTAATTCACTTTTAAAAAATTTTTAATTTTGTAAAATTTTTGCTTCTCAGGCTAAACAAAAATCATATCTATGAATCCCACACACTACTTTCACCAAACCAAAAGGATGAATTCTTACTGTTTAACAGTCCATGGTGCCACATTCAAAAACATGTGAACAATTTAAGCATATACAAGCTTGAGAGCTTGCAAAGGAATATAGCAATATGATATAATAATATCATAATTTTTAAGTGGACTTTTTTAGCAAGACAGCCAACAGCTTAGTCTTTGTTAATAATTCAATATTATTTACCAGAGGAGCATCTTGTCCTAAGGCAAAAGCCTGACTTAGTTGAAGTCAGTAGCAAAACTGCCACCTACTTCAGTGAGATAGAGATAATATCTCTGGAGGAGTGTTCATTAAGTTTTTTTTTTAAAGAATAGTAAAGAACAATCATCGTTTTTCCCAGTGAAATTTACCCCCAGAAGGCAGTTAATTGCTTTACTGACTAGAGGAATTTTAAGTTTCAAGGCTGTATATCATAAAAAAGCTTGAAACTTCAATGTGAAATAAGTGATTACATAGTTTGGCATAATTGCAATATGTCACAAAAAGACAAGCTGTTAAAAACTGCATTAGAGCTGGCAAAGTGAACACCTCTGAAGTACAACCAACGTGGTGTCATGCTTGGAACAGCAACACATATGTTCCAGAACATAGATTGCATCAGAATAGGAGTTTCTTTGTCAAAGAAAGATATCATCTGATATTCTACCTACACACAACAAAAAATGTCTTTATTTATTATTGGTTATGGTATTTGTGTTAAGCACACTCAGCACAGGAGAGTTCATGGTGACGTAGATCTCACAAAAATAAAAGAAAGCAAACAATAGGAAGCAGTAATATTTGACCTGGGACTGATTTCAGGCAACTGCTGTTACCACTGCTCTGTGTTTTGTGTAGCTGGCAACTGCACTGTACGTCCCTCTTATAAAAACACCTTTCCATTGGTCTATCAGCCTGTAAGCAGCATGGGAGTGATGAGTGCCACTGGAAATGCTGCTCCACTGGTGTCTCTAGAACTCCTTTTGCACTATTACCTATAATAATATAAAATTCCTTTGACTAAACAAATTAGCCTTAAAATTAATTGATCTTTCCTGGAGTTATGACCTCACCAGCATCTCTCCCTATAATAGCTCTTATTTTCTCAAGTCTTTCACGATCAGTTCTTAAACAGACCATGCTTGAGTGAGTGCTTTCTTGCTTATCAGCTGACTCTCAGTGGTCATGCTCAACCTATGCACTTCCAGACAACATATATGTGGCAATTTCATGTCCTGTTTAGCTTTTAGGCTTCCAGAGGTATCCCAGGTAACCTTGCTGCCTTTCATGTTTGTCTGTGCATAATATCTAGATGTGTCTACAGAAAGCCATATCTAGAATGATGCAAAATAGACCTCTCATTTCCTTGTTAACCTTTTCCATCTATACTCTCCTGAGTGTCTGGAAGCAACCTACTATGCACACTGAAGAAAACTGGTTATTAGCCAGCACTTTCAGACATGAATGTGCCAATTCTGGTTACTGTAAATAACACATAATTACTATAGCATTTCAGATAGCACACCATATTGGCTGACTTCTAAAACTGACTTGGAAACAGCACGACAGGAAGCAGTTGCAACATGCCTCATACACCACAGCTCATCTGAAACAGACTTTGAGGATTTGCAAGGCTGAGCATTCAAAGGAGCTTAAGGCTTTTCATTCATCTGACCAGACCGTAAAGGAAAGCACCGTCTTCTAAGGAGATTTTCCAAAACAAGCAGTTCCCCTGAGATTGAGCCTGCAGAATTTAGATATCCAGTATAAAATCACACATTCGTTTAGGGTTATTACCTTGTCTTTTCTGTCCAAAACACTTGAGGAACAACATCAATCAGATGTAAAGGTGCCTTCTAGGCCTGCAGAATCTTTCTTGGTTTCCTCTGTGACTTTCTTCTAAAGTTGATCTATTCTGTTTTTCTGTGTATTTAGTCATTTTCTGGTGAGTTTGCTTTTGTAAATTTGTGTCTCCGGGTCTTAAAAACCTCCTTTATTTTTCTCCTTAAAGATATGTGGTAACAAACCTTAGAACAGCTTGCTGTCCCGTTGCTCAGTCCATTACTGCAGCTGGCGCAATAAAGAGCATGGTAGGTTTGAACAGAAGATTTCATCAAGCTGAGTTGTGCCATTAACACACCCGAAGGATGGGATGCCATCCAGAGGGACCAGGACAAGATCAAGAAATGGGTTCATGAGGGCCCCCAAGACCAAGTACAAAATGCTGAAGAAAACCCTGGTTTCAGTACAGGTTGGGGGATGAAGCAGCCCTGTTGAGAAAAACTTGGGGGTGCTGGTGGGTGAGGGGCTAAACAGGGGTTGGTAATGTGCACTTGAAGCCCAGAAAGCCAAAGCCCAGTGTCCCAGACTGCATCCAAAGCAGCATGGCCAGCATGAGGAATGGGATTCTGTTCCTCTACTCTGCTTAGCAGACACCCCACCTGCAGTGCTGCATCCAGCTGTGGGGAGCTGTAGTGACAGGACAATGGGAAATGGCTTCAAACTGGAAGAGAACAGGTTTACATTAGATACTAGAAACAAATTCCATTCTGTGAGGGTGGTGAGGCACTAAAACAGGCTGCCCAGAGAATCTGTGACTGTCCCATCCCTGGAAGTGTTTAAGGTCAGAATGGATGCAAATCTGAACAACCTCACCTAGTGAAAGTTATACCTGTCCAAAACAGCGGGGTTGGAACTAGATGATTTTTAAGGTCCCTTCCAAACTAGGCCAATCTATGATGCTGTAAATAAAAATACATTTCATGCTCAATGGAGGCATTTCCAACTTGAAAATATTGGATATACAGTTGCTACATATTGGCATCTATCACATTTAATATTCCAAAAATGATAAATTGTTACCATATTCATCTTCATATAAATTAAAAACACAGAACTGTGACCCTATACTTTAGATATTTGAAATTATAAATTACTAATACAGGTAACAAAGTATAATTGGAACATTCCTTGGTGTGAAATGGTGATGTCTTCCTTTTTAGTCCCTTGTACCTGTAAATCATTCCACATAACACATCTTAAAACTGAAGTGACAGGACTGATGAACAAATTCACACAGACTTAGTGCAACACTTCACACTATATCCCATTGAGTGTTGCAATATATGTCAATTAATATTGCTTCTTTACCTTACAATAGTTTGAACACATTTTCTTCCTTCCAAATTATCTTGAGAATTCTTTTATTTAATAGAAATGAAAATCTGAGACTATCAATTGTCTTTTACATCTCTAGTATGAGGTTATAACTTATCCAGGTGTCAATTCTGAGATTTTTCCAAAATAGTTTTTCTAAAATAAGTAGGATTTAAAGGACAGGTTGGTTCATTACAGTTTTTAAAGAAGACTATTGTAGGACTTAAAAGAACTTGCTTTTCTTCTCTCTCAGTATATATTTAAGTATTTTATATAACACTTTTTTTAAAACTTCAAACCGATATTCACTTACTGCTGTAAAAGCATTGGTAGACCATGATTTGCAAATCTGAACACTCCATAATTGGCATACAAAATTCTAAGCAAAGACTTAATAGAAGAGACATGTAATGAGGTTTCTTCTTATGTGAATCCCCTTTCCTTAAAACATAAACTACAAGGATGACTAATATAAAAAGAAGTGTTGTAAAAATGTAATTCATGTTATTAAATAATAGTTAATTAGCAAAATTGAATACATAAAACCGAGTTATTTACTTACTGATTTGCAAGGCTGTAAATTTTCTCCTCAAAAGAAATGTAGCCTAGAAGAATGGACTCATGGAAGAAAGGCAAAATATTTAAATTCCATCTAAGACCTTAAAATAACACTGAAGGAGAACAGTGTCTTTATTATCTGCAGGAGTTATAAGAACTAGTAACAGTCTATTTCATATAGAATTGCTTCTATTGTAATTTCAAGCCCCAGAGCTCCCTGTTCCTAAGATCATCTCAGGGTTTTTCTCTGTAAAAACTGGTTTTACAATGCCACAAATATTTGCTAGCCAAGATCACAGAATGCAACGCATAATTATTATAAGTGATTTCTAAGGACAGATAGCTGAACAATAGGACATTTAAGAAGTGGAAACAATAACAGCAGCTACAGCAATATTTAACTGAGAATAAATAATGTTTTTCAGGCTACAGTAGAAAAGAGAAAATATCAGGAGCAAAGGTGTGCACTGGGCACCCTCTCCAAAAGAAATCAGCAGAGCTCTACCTCAACATCTGGGCAAATCTTTAAACCATAACATGTAGTATCACTCGTTGGAGCATATGGTCTGCAGGTTAAGTCTCATCCTATGTACACAGGATAACATAGAGGAAATTGACTATCATTAATAAAACTTAATAAGTGAATGTCATAAAAAGCACTGAGAAGATTTCCTCATTAGCTTACTTGAAAATATTTTTAACATGGAATGCATAAAAAAAGTATTTTTTCCCTATTTCTGCATTTTTTAATATTTAAAATACTGATTATTTTAAATTAAGATGAATACTTTTAACCTTTTTTTAATAACTGATTGACGATAAATTCTATCATGAAATGCATTTCCTGTTTTAGTACTTATAAACATTGGTTGGTTAACATTGCTTCTATGTTTGCATAAAAACAACCTTTCTTTGCACAAAAATACTTCTATTAATTCTATTGACTTATCATTTTTGCAGCTGTCATTGACACTGACTTGCTCTACATCTTTGATTTTTCAGTGTCTCGTGGTTCTAATGATAACCAGAGGGATTAATTTGAGCAACAGTTTTAAATTAGTGGAAACATTCCACGCTAAGTAAGCAATTAATAGAAATATTCTCCTTCTATAAAACATAGTATTAACCATTCTAAAAATCCTCAACATGTATAAACAACAAAGGCAAAAGTATTTTGATAGTTTTACAAGAGCTTTAAAATGCATTTCTCTGAAATTGTTGCACAAATAGTAATGGTTTGAATAAATGTTAAGTTACTATAATAATTAAAGTGATAATATTGAATATAGATATAATGTTAAATGTTAAGTTACAGTTCAAACATTAGCACATGCTGCATAACCCAAAATTTCATACTCCTCTGATCTCAGTCCCTCCTATATTAACTTTAACATGACTGTATAGGTCATCTTTTGAACACAAACACTGAAAAATAAGGAAATGAAAAATTAAATACTTATTTGGTTTTGGTTTTTGTTTTCCTTCATTGGAAGGTGCACACATTCTGTCCAAAATAGTATTTCCTCCCTGTTCAGGAGCAGATGATTGTTAATGTATTATAGTAGATATCTGTGCACAGAAGGAAAGCTGAAGAGTCAGTAGAAAGATGAAATCCCTTGAGTAGCACAATTAAGGGTACAGAAAGTTCTAGAATAACTTTTAAGTTTGATGACAGATGACTCCTTAACCTGTCAAGACCATACAACATTGGCAAAGTGAGCTAATATCTATTTCTGGTATCCAACTAACCACAGAACTCTTGGTAAGACAGAACATTATATTTACAGTGATAGCTCTTTAACTCCTGAGAACAGCTCAATATTTGGTCTTGAGAGTGCTGCCAATCAAATATAAAAAAGGCTGCCTTCAAGACAGCTGGGTACCATTTCTAAAGAGGCTAAAAGAAAACACTGTAAATACTGTTATCAAAATAGATGAGTATGCTCTACACTCTGTGAGAAAAGGAATAATCTTTGCTACAGCCCTTGGCTGAGATTCAAGGAAAAATTATTTGGTGTCTCTGTGTTTGGGTCCACAAAATTTAGTGTTTAGCAGGAAGCAGATATCACCTTTCCCCAGAATTGCAGATCTTTGACCAAGGCTCCTCAGATCTGTGAAGAAAGTCTGGCTGCTCCTCGGGAGCACCTCACAGAGACCCCTCTCTGAGAACAAGCAGTCTTTTCATGCCTTTCTACAGTGAGTCCACTGCATTTTTTCAAACTTGCCTCTTTTGGGAAGGAGTGCACAAAGCAGGAAAAAGTAGTGGACAGTGCACTAGCCATGTTTACTGTGTAGTGCAAAACCCCCAATTTCGCATAACAAACACAGAATGCAAGCTGTTATTAATCTGAATATAAGCAAATGTTTCTGAGATAATTGTTATTAGAGACTTTTAGTGTTTGTATGTGTTTCCTGATGTACTGGAGGCAGACAAAAATTCTATGTAAGCATTTAAGAGCTCTTATATCTACCTTGTTTGTATAAGATGAAGAGATGTCTTGCTAATTTGCATTACTTTCTTTTTAAGTATTTGAAATGGGAGCATACCCTTCCTTAATTATTACAAATGAAGCTTCTGTTCATTAAGCATAATATTAATATTTTCCTTTTCTTTTCATTCGTTACTTCCTCTCAAATATTTGCCACCTTGAAATTTTGCTCAAGTTATACACTTTAAAATTACAAGCAATTTTTTGTGTACTTAATGTTCCATATTAAGCAAGTGGAATTTAAATTCTCGTTTCCTTGATGTTCTGTTTTATGTTAAACAAATTGAGGATTATGCATTGATGGTATAAATATACATATAATCACTTCTTTAATTATGCATATGATTGCTGCCTAACTTCGTAATATGTTCCTACAGTTACTGCAGAACTAAAATATTTTAATTTTCAAACTGTTTTTCACAATGTTAATTTGCTTTCATTTCAGAGCTTTCTATTAAATGTATTTAAGAAAATATCTACAATGGCCTTGATATTCACTTATCTGCATATTAATTGATTTATTTTTCTGTTTTCTTTAACTTTTTAGTGACAATTTTTAATCTCTTTCAAGGATGGAAATGTGATCTAGAAATAGTTTTTAATATATCTTCTGTTCTTTAAATACTGGAAGAGGGGACTTGCAGTGTGATAATGATTATTTCTCTGTACCACAGTTAAAAGATTTAATATTTATTACTTGCTACAAAAGCCATCTTCAGATTTTCAAACCTGATGAGGGAGATCACTTAAGAGTGCTCGCTCCTGTCCCATTAGTTTGTCACTTCTGAACTGAACTAAGTGTTTTTCAACCAGGAAAACTCAAGGTGGCCAGTATATTGTGGCAATACATGTTTGAAGTTTCTGTGCAGAAGGGACCATGCCTTCTGTGTGAGAAGGACCACACCTTCCCAGAGCAGCCCCACAGCCCCTCCCTCTCCTGAGGCATCAGGAGCCAGGGCAGGTGCAGCTGGAGGGGAAGGAGAACATTGCTGTGGAGCAGGAGGTGTTAGAGGGGGCAAGGTCACCCTGGGAGGGGTGAACAGAGGCAGTGCCAGCTCCTTTGGCTCTCACAGTGGAGGGCTTCTGGCCCTCCTGCTACAAGGGACTGAACACCACTGAGAGTAAATAGGTCTTGCAGCAGAAGGCTTTGTGGTGCAGCTTGAACCGTGGTGTTTCAGCAGATGTGGTGAATCTTAATCAATTGTATCTCAGTTGAGGAGTGCTGGACAATAAATTATAGCCTGCTAAGACTAGCAGGTGCTAAGCTGAAGGGTACTGATAGTCTCAAAAAAAAAGAGCTGTCAGTTGGGTAGATAGAACCACATCCTTCTTGGCTTGTTTTCCCTCCGAGAGCTCCCAGCTAGGTGTCTGGGAGTGCAGTGGGATGAGATGGCTGAGCTGACTTGCCTGCTTGCTATTGCCGAAAGGGCAGCACTGTGTACCCCCTTCTTTGGGCTGTGCATTTCCCCTGCTTCTTCTTTGTTGCTTGCTGCTTCTCTGACCTCTCTCTGAGTCAATTCAGTTCATTAAACCATGGGTAAACTAACCCAACCAATAGAGGAAATAGCTTTCGGTCGGAATAATGAGTCAGTTTGCTGAGGGGTCAGATACATGCCAGAGATGGAATGCAAGGCAGAGGAGAATGGGACTGCTCCTTTTGGCATCAGAAAGCTGTTAAGCCTGCTCAGCTGTTCCTGGAGCACACACCTCCAACCACAGCCTGACAATGCAGATAAGGCCAATGAAAAGGCTAACCCCTGCTGAAAGGGATGTTCCCACTTCCTTCCTCTCCAGCCTGGCTTTGTGCTTCTCCTGGCACTAATGCTTATTTAATCCTACCACCAGCTAGTTTGGGGGGGAGATTACTGCATTCTTTTGTTTGTTGGGGTGGCTTTCTAACCTACTTGCTGAGGGGTCAGATGGTGGCAGGAGAGAGGTGGGAGTGCATGGCTGGAACTCCTCTTAGCGTACCAGTTGGCCTTTGAACCACCTTAACTGCTTTGTTAGGCTGTGATCTGCAATTCTGTTGGCTAATTATTGGGAGTAGCTAAACCCCAGATGAAAGCAAAGTGTGCAGGCTTGTAAGCTCAGGGAGCTGTTTGTCTGTAGGTTGCTGACAACTGATGATGACTTGGATGGTCCTCCAGCCAGGTTGAGGAGTTTCAAGGGAAAAAAAAACTGTAAGCTGGGTGACTGAAAGCTGGGTAGAAGGAGGTCATGCAGCTGAAATGACAGCTGCTATAATGGATGAGTGGCTTCATTACCAGCAGCCCTTGTGTGGTAGCAATAACTCACTCAAGTGAAGAATGTTTGATTTATGAAGCTGGCATTACTACAAGTTTATGTGTGTACACACGGGATACGTGCCTACAAGAAACCCGATGACCAGAGTCCCAAACTGAGTCTCAGCAGTAATGAAAACTGCAAACATGGGTGACCAGTGAAAACTGAGTCTCATCTATGTGGAACTACCTTTCTAACAGAGCTGTTTACAGACGTCTCTTTGGTCAAAACATCTATGTTTACATTATTTGACTATAAATTAAGAAATGCCTTGTGCTTGCATTCAAAGATTGCAGTGAGGCTAGGAACAGCTCACACAAGCTCTGGCTGGGAGCTATGCTGTGGGTATATAACAGCAAAACTTTATATATTATTTTTTTCAAGATGCTCCTGTTCTCAGAGCACCTAACTTTTTTCCAGAGGTCTTCTTTCTCTTCTGATCGTGTACTGCATAATCCACAATGTTTTCTTTGTATGTCAGACAGGGTGGACCTACTCATTTTGCTCATGTAATAATTGGCCAAGTTAAAGAATCAGGTGTGTATAGCAAATGGAGTAAAAATGACCTTGAGTTTCTTTTTATCTCTGACAATTAGTAAAACAATGTTTATGAATAATTGTAATAGTGGGTGAGATTTCAGATAACTTGAAGTAAGGCTATAGATTACAATAAGCAGTTCCTTCCCTAGATAAGTTACAGTAGGATAGAGTAGTTCTCCACACTTTATCTGTGATGACTGGCATTTAAAAGGAGAAGCTCAACCTGGTGAGCAGCAGCTCTGTAAAAAAGATGCTGACAGCACAAGGCCCACTTCTGCTCTTGCAGGCTCACAGCTCACTGCAGAATGGATGAGCGAGACTGAACTGCTGACCTCGAGCAACTGGCAAGTGTTTTTTCAGACCTGTGAGAATGCTGACCCTAGAAAAAAGAAGTACTGCACATTAACTTTGGATTAATTATTTCCTTAGGATTCTGGAAAGGTAAAACTCCTAATAGCAGTGCTGAAGGACAGCCTTACCACTCTGACTAGTGAAGACAGACTTGATAACAAGCACTGAAGTAAGTAAGCAGCCAAGCACGCCCCAAGAGAGTGTTAGAAGAGTCTTGTGGCAATATTCTTGTTAATTTTTGAGACAGATGTATTGGGGGTGGGTGTTCTGGGGATAGGTTAATTTACGTTGGGGTCAGGTAAAGACCCTTAATGAGGATAGATACATAGAAAATAAAAGCAGACCTAAAGTGGTTCACTTAGTTGCCACTCTGGCATGCACAATCTGCACAGATTTAAATAATTAACACATTTAAAGTCCCTGTATCCAGTACATTTGCAGAGATCAACAAATTGATTATTTTTGCAGTGAGTTGATTTGAATTCCATTGGTTCTTTTATGATGAAAGTTGGTTTAGGTCGATGTCGTGGTTCTGAGCCATAAGTGCCTTTCAGGTAGTATCACGGTGAAAAGTGAATGTAAGTATGACATACACAGCAATATATAGAAAGTGCTTTTCAGATTTACTGAAACTGAGCATGATAGCAGAATAAAAATTAAAAAAGAAAAATCCAGGTCTGTGCTTTGGCTAGCTATCAATATAACACAAGTAATTAAAATTGGAAACTAGGAAGGTAATTTTAGCTTCTAGAGAATAAGACCTTGTTTGGAAGCTACTATTCATGTTTAATGTATTATTTATCACCTTTTATTTTGAAATTTCATTGATGTGGTTGGAAAAGTTAAACAATCAACACAGGCTAACAATTACAAATGTTACCAGTCCCTGTAACAGAAGTGTGACAAGTTCTTTCTCCATTTGCACTAAAGGATGTACTTATCTCATAGTACAGGGAGCAGCTTCTGAAACCTGCAAAGACAGTTTTTGTTTTTTATTAGTGGGCAGAGGAAACACTGGATGAACCCTTATCAATGCAGCTCACATTAGAACTGGAAAGATTCCAGAAATACAAAATGTAGAAACTTCACTTGCTCCAAACTTGTGTGACATACAGACTCTGAAATAAGTTGCTGGAGAACATAGGGCTTTCATGTGTATCACCTGATAATGAAAATGTATCAAATGGCTTAAAATGTGCACCTAGCAAATACATGTGATGACTGTAAGAACTCTTTTTTCAGAGCTAAAAGAAATTCTTTTTTTTTTTGGATAGGCAAGATATTTGGTATTTATTTCAGCAGCCTTTTATTTGCCTCTATACTGTTCTCACAAGACCAATATACTTGCCACATAATAATAATAAAACAGATATTTTAAAAGAAAAGAAAGAAAAGGAAGAAATAGCATCCCTATTTTCATGGTTACAAAGTGTTTGCATATATTGCCTGTGAATGACCAGGGAAATCCTAGGTAAACTCACATTTTGGAATTTAGAAAGGAATAATGAGAAGAGGAAAACAAAAATTAGGGCCATACAAATGCAAAGAATGTGGCAAATAAAAATAATGGATGAAAAACAAATGTAGCTTGGTAGATGCATATATGGAGTTTCTAAAATTAATATTAAAACATTGCAAATAATTAATTTTCAGGTTATCAGTCAAAATTCAAAACCACATACATTTTATTCAATGGCTGATGTCATTAACATTTGCTTTTACAAAGAAAAAAGAAGTTTTTAAAAGAACTAACTGTGTTTATTAAGCTTTCCAGAATGTATGTTTCGGTGCGCTTGCAGTATTACCAAAACGAAAAACTTAATTCCACAGCAGGAAGAAATGCTTTCCCTTTTGCTTTGTAGTTCAGCAATGATACCACTTCTGAAGCGATAAATGTCTGATAAAATTCCTCTGAGTGGGTACTAACTGTAACTATTGAAAGTGATGGAGACCTGGATTCTTATTTCAGGTCCAGCAAATACCTGCTTACATGACTTCCTAAAGAAAAGATTGGGGAGTATTCAGGACACTTCTGTAGCCTGGTGACCTGGGTAGCCTGCCCCATGGGGCCTGTTTTGTTTCAGATTTGCTGCTCTGAATAGAGTGGGCTACTTAGTTGTGTTTCCTATTTTACAGGGAGCACTTTGTTGTGAAGGGGGAAGGTTTGGAGAGAGGATTATGAATACAAGGAAATTCTTCTCTCTCTTCTGATGAAGCTGTAACCTTTTACTAAAGCACACATTGAAGCTGAATCTAGAAGCCAGATTACCTGTTTCTAATAAATGATTCATGACCACAAGCATCCTACAATCTGTTTCTTAACAATTTATATAACAGTCAGGGAAGGAAAAAAAAACCTATGTCTGTTGATTTTTCAGTCTAGATCTTAATTTCCTTACCATATGCACTGGAGGCAAAATAACAAATTAGACCACATCAATGTCTTTTATCATGATTATTCTGATTGAAGCTATCAAGAGGTCCCTTGGAGTTTTGCCTTGCTACTGTGAAACAGGGCAATTCCCTGTTCAGAGTAACTGATGCTCCCACCTCAGTCTGTCTCACTATTTACTGATAAGGAAAGAAGAGAATTGACAGGACAAATCTGAAGATAGCATTGTATCAGAATAATGTTTCAATTAAATGCTTCTTAGCTTGAAGTTTAAGAAAGTTTTCATAGCAGGGCTGTAGGATACTAGAATTTAAACACACCTGAAGTTCAAATGCCTCAAACATCTGAGAATTGTCCATTCCGTTTCAAGTGGAAGAAATTAGTGTTCTGCCATGCCCAGAAAATGGCGCTCTTTGTGTAGCACTCTCAGAAATCTACCACAGATTCAATGCATTGAAAATTTATTTCTATGCAGATTTCTACTTTTGCAGGAGTTTGCCAAATGCTTCTATTTTAATTGGTTTGCAAGTCCTTTTTGTTCACTGCATTCCATGCCTGAAATGGAACCCCATCTTTGTAGGTGTGGCAATAATACTAAAACCAAGGTGACTGAGTCTGGTTAGGCACTTCATGTTTATTGAAATGAAATTTCCATTTGTAAAATCATCTTAGACATCTTAAGTGCAGATGGTTAATTTTCTTACCTTGCCATGAGGACTTATCAGCTGTGGTCAGAGGTACCTAATTTAACAACTTACTACATTTGGAAATGTATTTCTACAAAGGTAGAAAAAAATATAACATGAGAAAAGCTACACGAGATTGCTCCTAAGGATCTGTTAATAGGCTAAAAATGAGGACTAAGGCTCAATGAACTAACCAGAAAATAAGAGGTATTAATTTGATAGATACTCTTCTCCACAGTAAATTTAAATAAATGTGCATTAAGCATTAAGAAAAATAGAATATTTTCCTGAAAAAAGAATTTTAAAACATGAAAACTGATTCAGCTGGAGTGTTCTAAATGTTAGCTAGTTTTAGCTAAGTCTTTCTACATGTTCTTCCTGATAGGATTAGTACATAAACACAATAATTCCCATTCCAGTCAGACTCTAGTATGAGGAGAGATTGTAGCCATGGTACTTGCTGTGTAACGTTATTAAGGGACCAAGAATTTAACTAGACATATTGGCTGATGTGAGCTATGCTATGAATGAGATGAAAATTAAATTGAATCAAGTTCATTCAACAAACAACCATAATTTCAGGCTCTAACTGTATGCTTACATATGCCTGATTGTCATGTTGCAGCACACTAAAGGCTCTAAACTATCCTTCATTGCATGTGGAGAACTGGGGATAGCTGCTATCCTAGAACAGGTACTGTTCCCATAGCCTACTGAGGTTTTTAAGAATGGATATCTGTTGTAGTTTGAGAATTTGTGTTTTTCAGAGGCATCGATTACTTTCCTGGATGTGCAAAAACAGAATTCTAAAAGCACGCCAAGAGTTTTACATTCTCAAATTTCTACTGGGGGGAGTGGGGGAGCAACTACTTTTTGAATTCTTTATTGCTCTCCATAGTTAGTGTTCAGCTTTTAGAATCTTTGAGAGCATAGCAGAGGTTTTTTTTGTTAATATCTTTTTCATGGTAATTTAGAATACGTATATCACAAAGGATCCTGTTGCTTTTTGGTAGAAAAAAGAACGCAAAAGTAAGTAAGTATTTGTAAGTAATCTTATTTTTTAGGGTTGTGAAGAAAATTGAAAAATTGGAATTTGGCTTTAGTATTTATTAAAATACTCTAACTCAAGTTTTTTACTAGTCTGCCACAATAAAATGTAAATTATGCACACAAGTGCTGGTGTATCATTCAAGGGAGTTTTCTCATGCTCAGTCCATTTGGTGAAGTGAAGACATGGCAGGGTAGATGATTAAGTATTCAGGTTTGCTAACATAGCAGATACTCTGGATCTTATATTAAGTTTGTGAAAATGACTCATATTTTTCACTGCAGTGAAGCTAGATCAGTGGCACAGATCCAATCCTCTCTCCCTATATATATCTCACATTGCTTACTAGTTATATTAAAATTCTAGGGAGTGTTTTGAGAAATGGTAGTGGTGTTCTCAGTCTAGATACATATTACTGTGTTGTAGGTATTCATTTAGAACAATAACACAAAACTAAGAATGCTTCATGCTGCAACATGGGAGTTAATGTATACAATTTTTTAAAAATCTAAAATCAACATTTTAAACTGTATGTTTCTTTAACACCGTGTTTGAATCAGTCCCCTCTTTCTAATTTTTGCCAATGATAATTTTCATTAAGATGCAGGAAGGTTAGAGGTTTTTTTTGTTTGAAGTGATAGCAATTTACATACTTCTGCCACAGTAGTGAGAGAAAGAAGAATCTGTCCTTCAGTCTGTTCATGGTATAGTTACAAAAAAAGAGAAAAGTATAAACACTGAATTCCTGAGCTTGCTGTGAGATGGAAGGTCATTAACAGGGCACTTGAGCAGATTGGTATTACAGTCAATTGAGACGCTGAAACATCCTAAATGGCCTAATGCAGCAACTAAGTGCTTCTTAAATTCCAGAACTTTTACTTGAGCAGAGTATTCATGTCTAAAGTGAATTTCCATTTCCTTTAGTAAATGCTGTTTTTATATAGTCATAGTTGAAGAGGCAACGTAGTGTAAACACAGCAGTTTGATTCTATCTCCACAGCAGCACTAAACTAATTTGTCAAGTTATAAACATGAAATCTGAGTCTCTGCTAAAAATACATTTTCCACATTGAATTAATAGAAATGGCAGGAGTTTGTGTGTTAATGTATACATACACTGTCAATATAGTCCTGTCAGAGTAATCAGCATGCAAATAGAAATGGTTTCATCCTTTGGGAAGTTTTACCATTATCCAATCAATTCAGCACTAGAGAAAGGACAAATTAGATTTCACTTAACTTTATGTAAATTTGTCAGGAAAGAGGAAAATACATGGTATTTTATTTTGTTTATAGCTGGTCTAGTAATAAATTTTCTTTAGATCTAGCTGTACTTTGTTTAAGTAAACATTAAGATATTGTTTGTAGTTCTGTCTGTGTCATTCAAAAGTTGTTAGAACTTTATTTGAGGGACAGTAGAAAAAGCATCTCCCCATGTGTAAATTCCTATATGAAAGATGTTATCTTCATGATTCTTCTAGTAAATAAGAGATCCTCATGTAGTTTTAATTGTGAAGACTACAGGTGGAAGAAAAAGTCATCTAATCTATGAAAAAAAATCAACAAGCCTTTTTAGATGGTTTTTGTGGACAGATCAGACCAAATGCAGCAGCTGCTGAGTGATAACAATAGCAAAGTCTGAAGTTTTGAGAATGCTAGCACTCTATTTGGCAATACTGGATGTACTGGCATGCTTGCATAGGAATCATATTTCCATCAATTAAAAATATGTTCTTTTAAAAGTTTAAACAGTTTGTGAACCAACATGAAAAAATATTCTAAGACAGGCCTAGGATGTCTAGCAAATGTCATTTGCTATCTTTCTGTAGCTATTTTTCTATTGCAAGCTCATTCCTTTAGCCAAGGTTATAGTTTTTTTGTAACAGAAGACAAAAGAAAATACATAGCTGTGCCCCAGCTGCCCCAATTTACTTAATTTAAACACCTTTTGAGACTGGGCTCGCCCTAAGGCTACGATTTGAAGTTGCTGAGAGCAGCATCCCTTTTGCTGACTGTGATAGAAGGCTATCTCAGAGGAGGGAGAGCTATCAGACATCCAGGAAAGAGCAGAAAAGCAGGTGTATGTTAGTGTCAGTTCTTTGCCCACTTGTGTGAGTCAGAGAGCTCATTCAGTGTTTAATGAATTACCACTTATATGTATAAAAGATTTCCATGTTGCATTTTGTGCAACAATGCAGATCTTAGTGAACAAGTGCAACTATGATCTGTTCCTTTCCCTCAGGTGAATCTTTAACAAGTTTTTCCTAATTTCAACTAGCAGGTTTTAAACTAGGTGGGCTTCCCTTTTGGGTGCTTTGGTCCCAAAGTCTGTTGCCATTGTAGACTTCACAAGGATGGCCTAAATGACTTGAAAGATGAAAGGCTCTCATGCTTTAAGAACCAAAGCACAAACCCAGTGATGCACTCAGGTGTGTTAAGGCAACTCACAGGCATACCTAGAGGTCGTGCTGTCAGTCAGATCCTGCTCAGATGTATTGCTCTTATCTGAGGCCATATGTTGCACTAATTCTATGTAAAGGCCAAACTAGAGCAGAGTCAGCTGTTGTTAATGGCTTCCCCTTTTTGCCTTGCTTTCCAATAGTGCTGCTTCACTTGGGAAAGGCAGAGAAAAAGAGCAAGGAGGACTATCTGCCTATACAGTAAATCAATAAAAGAAAAATAAAGAACATTTTGAAACAGTGAGATTTTTAAAAAGGATTTTAAAGGAAGGATAAACAGGTATCTAAATGTATACAAAACTTTGTCTTATAAGTTTTGAGTACTTGAATCTCCTTCATATTTTGAAATAGAAAAATGAGTTTAATTGCTTTACATTTCATGTTTAAAATTTCATTTTAAACATGAAATAAATTCATTTAATAGAAGGGTCTTCCTTTGATTTCTAAATTTTACTGTTCCTGGATAGGTAATTTTGACCACTTATCTTAATTATCTGAATGTAAGCACATTTTCCAACTGGTAAGACCAAAATCAAGTTCAGTTAACTCTGCCTTTTCTTTAATAGCTTGGTATTCAATAGAGGTATTGAATTAAAAAAATTCTTTTCTAGCTTTCAGTTTTGCACTCTTATCAGTATGTTTATGTACCACAAATGATGATCTCAGTTTCTCAGACTAACATATTAGCCATCATTTTACCTTTCCAGGGCAGTGTTTCCCTTTCCTGGGAAGCCACAGAGTGTGTTTATACGCACAGAGGGACTGACGCGCGTTGCATTTATGGCACAAAAATGGATCCGCCCTGTCTGCAGTGACCCTACATCAGAGATAGATCAGAGATACCATGTCTTCAAAACAGGATAAAGGAATCCCTTACTCTGCTTTTTGAACACCTTAAAATTTGACCAGAGATGCTTGTACCCATGGCAGGAAGTGTAAAGCTGGAATTACTAAAGCAAAATTCGAAAAAGCAGGTGTGAGGTAAATGACATCTGAAAACCATATGTTCAGACTCAGACTCAGGGCTTGTTTGGTTGATTTGTTTTCTTGTGTTTTGGTTTTCCAGGTCTTTTTTTTTTTTTTTTTTTTTGTTATTTAGATTCTTGTATGGGATTGACTTAATAGACACAAATAAAATCCTACCTAAAGTGTTTGTGGTTATACCTGTGTAAGATTGGTGGGCAGTCCTAAATAAAGACTTGATTTGTAAAATGTATGTATTTTTGGCTGTTCACTAAAAGCTGAGGGAGAAAAGACACATATTCAGAGTAGGCAATGTTATACGTCACAACAGGAAATACTCTTTATTATATTTATTTTGTCTCAGTGGGAAGAAGTCTGTGGAGGAAGAAGAGTTTTTTGTAAGATACCTCTCAAATCAGCAGCCAGGTCTGAGGATGATACTGTCATTTGCTGTTGACCAGCATTTTGCAGTTTGTACATCTTGAGCCTAAACCTATATTAAAACTAGTCTCAAATCCCATTGGCCTGCTGGCACATTATGGCACAAAATTAATTTCTCAGAGGATCTCATTTCAGCTATCATGTAACATTCTGCTTTTCTACTGATCTTTTTAACTTTTGGGTCTCTGAAATTCTTCCTCTACTGTGGTTTTGTTGCCACCTATTATAGCTGTAATAACCCAGTTTATTGCTGATAGTTTGTTATCTTCAGTAACAGATGATATGCCTTGAAGAAACATGATGTTCTTCCAGTAGTTTCTCTTATGTCCTTTACTTTATAGCTCTTCCATGTTTTACTATATGTATTTTTTAAACCAGTACAGACGCTACATGACTTTACTTGAAATACCATTTGGATAAGCACTTCAGGAGTTTAAAAAATGCTTAATAAATAGATAAAAATACAAATAATAAAATATTGAATATGTCTGCATGTCAGTACATGTATTCTGATTATCCTTAAAATATGGTTTATGAACCACTAAGAAGCTGTCATATGACAAGAAAATAGAAAAAAAAAGTTGGTGCAAAAACTGGTGAATAAACCTTCAAGATGAATTATAGGAAAACATGAGAGACAGTTGTGGATGGGTAGGTCTTTTTCTGATAGAACCTAGAGATACCATTATCAGGAAGCAAGTGGTTGTAAATTTTTTCAGGGATACTCTGGTTTATTTTTTGAAGAAAATTTTGCTTCTGTTTTGCAGAGGGAAAGAGATAAAAAAAATTTGAGGACTCTCCTGTGACTACATAATTACTACAAAGTAAATGGACTTTTTTCTGCTGTATGGTAAACTTAGGTTGAGAACAGTCATAGCCAGCAAGAAAAGTCTTGAGATCAACTCTCATATCTCATATCTCATATCATCTCATATCTCATATCTCATATCTCATATCTCATATCTCATATCTCATATCTCATATCATCTCATATCTCATATCTCATCTCATCTCATCTCATCTCATCTCATCTCATCTCATCTCATCTCATCTCATCTCATCTCATCTCTTTCTTTGCAGAGTGAAATTAGCACATTGTAACCAATTTTCATCTTGGTGTAGGTAATGTGTATTAGGTTGAAGTTGCAAAATTTTGCACATTCGTTTTTCTTCTCTAACTGACGTTCTAATCCTCAAAGAACAGCAGAACAAATGTATGGCTGCCAGGCAACTGGACCAGGTTAACCAAGCCTGCCATAGCTCAAGAAGTGTTTGGACAGCTCTCTGACACAGGGTGTGATTCTTGGGACTCTTCTGTGCAGGGCCAGGAGCTGGACTTTGATGATCCTTGTGGGTCCCTTCCAACTCAGGATATTCTATGAGTTTAGTCCAGGATTTGATGAGTAGTATCTCTTCTTATACAGCCCACAGTGCAGAATGCAGTGATTACACTTCCAGTTTCACAACACATCAAAACAGGACTATAATGTTACTTCTCACACAATATTAGACAATGCAACCACTTTAAAAAATACATTAGTGGTTTCATAGAATCAAAAGACTTGTGAAAACACCAGTAAGACAAAACATAGGAGCAATAGTTTAAAATTAAGCACCAATCATATCACAATTTGGTTTTATTGGTACAGGAGTGAGTATACTCAAAATTAACTATTCCTGATTAATTTTTGTATTATAAAATTTTACGCTGATCTGAATGAAGTACTACTAATGTTTCTATTTAATAAAATCTAGGATGAAAAATATCTCATGAGGGATTGTATAGTAGGGCTCAGTCATCCATTGTCTGATACAATTCCCAAAATTCAAAGTAAGTTTCAGAATTTGAAAAAACAACAGAAAAATAACATTAGTAATTTTTTTTCCCAGGAATGAGGAATTCATAGCCGTTAAGTTTATCTCTTTAGGCCACACAAGAAAAAAAAAAAAACAACAAAAAGAACTGAGAAAGAATTTTATTTCCTTGTGGATTAAAACATTATTCATAAAAATTTATGAGACACACAATTTGTATGAAAATTATGTGACTGAGAGAGGAATGAACAATTTAAAACAAGTTAGTTGGAATAAATAGCTTTTATAGAATCTCAGAATGGTGTAGGTTGGGAGGACCACTGGAGGTAATTTAGTGCAAGGCAGTTGAAGCCACCTAGAGCTGGTTGCCCAGGACAAAATCCCCATGGCCTTTGAATATCTCTAAGGAGGAAGAGTCCACAACTTCCTTGAGCAACCTCAGTCATCCTCAGAGTTAAAAAGTGTTCCCTGATCAGAGGGACTCTGCCTCAGTTTGTGCTCATTGCCTCTTGTTCTGTCACGGGGCACCACTGAAAAGTGCCAGGCTCTGTCTGCTTTGCACTTTTCAGCCAGGTATTTATAGACATTGATAAGATCCCAAAATAAATTAGATAAATGACATGGGAAAAAATAATATAGTAATTAAAAAGATAAACACATATCATTTTTGTGCTGCATTGAAGATAAATTTATGGACTACTTTAATGATTTTGTTTTGCTCTGAAAGCGTCCTAGAATATTCTATTGCTTCTAACACTCTTAAATATCCTTCTCCCATACTTAAATATCCTACTCCCATATAAAATGTGGATTACAGTAACAATTCTAGTGTCTACAAAGCAGGTTTTGTGCTATATTTCCCAACAGAGCATCAAGAAAAGACACGATGCAATTGATGGAGTAGAATGGTCATGTGTCATAAAACCAGTTTGTCTGTAATCCTTTCTACCTTAGCACCCCTGGAATGAGACTGAACTCATCATACTCAGGCTTTTGTACACTGGTGAGTACACAGCCTTCCTGAAATCAAGGGTGTCACTCCTGTATTCATTTAGCTCTTTTGTTGGACCTTTAAAAAGTGATTTTAATGGCTCTTTGAAGAATAAAAAGGAGTGAAACTGGTAAAAAATGTACATTTTAAAACATTTAAATGGGTCATACACTGAGCAAACTGTTCCTAAGTGAATTATGAATTTAGCAAATTTCCCTTTCTCCCAAGCCCACGTAGATTCTGTCAGGAATATCCATGAATAGACTTTAAGTAGTTCATTATTTTTAATTTAATTTCAATACTTACAAGGGTGTCATGTACATATATCATCAGACGGCTGCAAATTTACAGGCTGCTTGGAATATAGAATCCTCTCCCCTCTCTGAGTGATTAAGACATTTTTTGTTCTTCAAAACTAGTCTGCCTTGGGCCCTGGAAAATCATCATTTTAGGGGTCCATGTGGAAGGAAAGCTCATCTAAAAGTCAAAATCCTTAGTTTGTCTACTTTGAGTATTTAAAGCCTATCTGAAATATCTATGGGATATCCTGATACACTGAAAAAAATCTAACTTATTGTCTTGGGCTTTTGCTGAAGAACCCTTCTTGATTAGGCTCTCTCCCCCTTTTTTGTTCCCCTCTATCCACGTCTTTTATTCACTTCAAGGCCTGTGAACAATTAATTGGGACATTTTTTTTTTGTCACTCTGGCACAGATTGTAGCCAAAAACAGTTTTTCATCCTCCTTTAATGGTTTCCAGCTTCTTACAAAACAGATATGAGATCCTAATCTTATCCCCTTATCTATCTGCAATTCTGATCAGTGGTTATTTGTTTCATTCCTAAGGTATCATTTGTCCTGTTAGCACTCCTGAAACATGAATGAAAGAAGAATAAAGGTTAAAGAGCTTTCAGGATGGCTGCAAAAGGCAAGCTCTTGCCCACATATAGCTATGCATCAGATTATTAGAGAACTCTCTGTTGCTCTCTTGCTCTCTGTTGGTATTTGTACTCAGATACAAAACCCTTCCTGAATTTTTACTGAGCAATTACTCAGAGCAGCAAATGCCATTAATGTGCAGAACTGCAGAACTCATCTAAGTCAGCTGGTGGTCAAAGTAAGGTGGTGAGATCGAAAAAGGGCCTACAGGGATTGTACAGGGATTCTCAAGGAAAAAAATTCCCTTTCATGTTATTATTTCCCATAATGATTGTGTATTCTCAAAATGTAACAGCTTCTTGAAAGGTAATGTTCTCCCCTTTAGCACCTTTCTTTAAAAACAAAACAAAGAAATTATGGGGGGCAGGGGAAAAAGCCAGCAAGAAGTTGTGAAATCTGTTTTATGGTGCAGTACATTGTTGGATAAACCCCTGTGCATGTGGTATTGTTATAGTGCCTATTATTTGTTCTGTAGAAACTAGCAGCACTGTATTTACAAAATATATAGTTATGGACTTTGGCACATTTATTTACTTGGATGTCCATAATGGATCTGAATAAACTGCTGTGTAAGCACGCATTCAAGCGTTTTAAAAAAATGCATATTATTTACTTCATTGACCATACACAAAACCATGATGGAAGCACTATTGTTTAGCCAATACTGTTTTGAGGCCATGCCAGACTAATAAGTGAATAGGCATTCATAAGTGTTTCTAAAACATATATCATTTACCTGGTATTAGGAGTGTAGCTTTTCAGAAGTGCTCTAAAGTGTACATTACTAATGTATTTTCCCAATAGTGATTATAGTTAAACACTTGGGAATTTTTTTATCTTTAAGAAAAAGTACCTCTGAAAGTGCCTTGAAAATTTTTAAAGCTTTACTGTGAATACAAAAATAGGAACTGCTGTACCCAATAAGATGAATGTTGTTGTTATTACTATTAAGAGCAACAGTACAGTGGTGTTTAGAGGCTGCAGGTGATATTAGGGTCCACTCTGGTGTGCACTGTGCAAATATGCAGTTGCAGTACTTGCAGTTTCTGAGCTGATCTTTACAAATGCCATTTAGTTAACTGACTTTCCTAGCATAAAAAGGTTTAGTCTGTCTATCTGCTTATATTCACAACAGAAAAGACAATAATTCTTAAACATTTTTAGGAATCTGTTTAACACATACTAGCTTCATCTCTGATGTAGGATTTCATTATCAATTTTGCAGTAATATATGTAAAGATGAGTATAATTTCTCCTCAAGAAATTAGTCTTACCCTGAAGAAGAAAAATAATTGCAGTATATTCATATTCTGACATACTAAAATAGCTTCATATTTACTAAAATTAATTAAGTGTTGATCAGATGGTGGCATTTTCTCATGTTTTCTTATCACTAGAACCTTCAATCTAAATGTTTTTTTACTCTGGCCCAATCTAAGCATACTGGAATATTGTTGTTTGGACTTACAAGTGTCTTCAATAAGTAGTTCTTAAGTAATTCTTCAATAAGTGACTGTAGAAATCCCATCACAAATCTTTTCTTTTTATCTAATCACAATTTTTCCTGTTGCACTTCAGCCTTTGCTTTTATTAGTCACATCAGAAAATCTTTTTTCTTTGGCATTGCACTTCAGAATATAAGAAAAATTATCTATGATCTTGCAGCTACACCTAAACCATATAATTTATACTTTCCTTTCAAAATCTCCAACTGGCCGTTTTGTTTGGAGAATACTTCATAACATTCATCCAAAACTTTCAAGAGAAAATCTTTCACATTTACTATTGCTCTATTTATTTTATTTTATAATTGCCTTCTACAAATTTTACCCTTTTTACCTAAAGACAGTTGCAAGTACACCAAACTCAGATACATTTTAGTTTGTAAGGGTATGTGTGCAGCTTATATCAGTTCTATTAGAGATATGCAGCCACAGGTTATTAATTTCAAAGTGATACAGGTTTCTTTTGTGCTCATCACATTTTCTTTAAGAATAGATATACCTTTCAGTGTTTGACCCTTATGTTACAATCACAACAGCAAAACAGCACAAAAATAATGTCAATGGATTCATAGCTTATTAAACAGAAAACTTATTTTTGCTTAGTCATGTTTGCTAAAGGTAGAGCTGTAGATGCAGGTAGGACTTTTCTATGAAGCTCCAATTTAGTATTTTCTGTTTCTTCAGGCTCCTGATTCTTGATAGGGAGTGTCTTGAACAAATATTCTGTATTTGAGCAGAGGTGATTACGCATGAGATCTGTCATTTGTTGCAAGTACTTTTCTGAGTATATGGACAGTGCCTTTCTTTTGGACTAGTGCCCCTTCAACGTTTAAGCCATTGCACAGGTAAAGGTGTGAACCCCTTCATGCCACCTCTAATGCCAGCTGCACACTTTTAAATTTTCCCTTCTGCTCTTACATCTCATCCCGGAGACTAAGGAGTCTAGGACCTTCAAAAACACCTTCTGACTACTGTCTGCATTTCATATGACTTGCCATTTTTTTGTTTCTAATAGCTCAGCAAAGGAATGCATTGCTATAGCTTACAATTCATGGAAGACAATAAAGTATATACAGAAGGATGGCAAATATAGTACTGTTGTTGCTTAAAATTTGTGGATCTTTATTTGAATGTTTTGTTTATTAATCATCACCACAAATTGCTACACAAACCAAGTTTCTGAACAAATAGGCACAGGTATATCAAGTAATTCCTTTTTATCCTTACTGTTACGTGACTGCTTATTCATGCCAAATGGTTTGGTTATTTTGTGCAATTCCAGAGTAAAATATCAAGAGAAATATCAGTTACCTTAGATTAATTTATTCTGGATTTCTGCATCAGGTTAGAAAATATTTAGTTTACAAATATAAAAAACACATATAACTTTGTTTCATACTGACAGTATTTGTATAAGAAAGTTACTGATTTATGTCTTTACTTTTCCAATAATAAGAACTTCTAAAGATGAAAAATTGTAACCATAAACCTGCTTGATCGGGCAGATATTTTTTTTCCTTAAAGGTTGTTGGTCTAGAAGTAAATTTTTTAATTATCCTTTGGAATGGTGAACTTGCCTTATGGGAGGCTTGAGTGATGGCAGAGAGCTTATTGGGGGTGTCTTGAGAGCCACTTCCTTGACTTCTCCTGTCTCTCTCCAAAGACATCTTGGCAGTGATGAAATACTGGCAGTTTGTGATGATAGTCTTATGAAATGAAGTTATAGTACACACAGTATGGTTCCTTAGTGTTTTGTTGCTAAGTAGTGCTTGTGCATGTTTAATCCCTTCCTTGAAATTTCCAAAATAGAAAATAGACACCTGGAGGGAAGGAAAACTATTCATCTCCGACCTGAAATATGTTTTCTTACATTGCTAAATAAAGGACTACACAAATTCCCTTATTTACACACCCACATTATGCCAACGTACATGTTAACCTTTACAGTTGGCAGAAATTGGGAGACTGGCTGCCAGTTTCTGTTTTGTATAGATTGATGTAATCAAGCATGGCATTGCAGTATGAAATATGTAACAAATGATGTTAGAATATATCTCACAAACCTGCAGTGAGTATGAAAGGAGTGCTTCAGAAAGACAGCAAAGGGCTTATCTTGCACCTTGCTTTGTCTTATGTACCGGGGAAGAATGTGAACAAACAATTTTGTTTCTGTAGTGGCACAAGAGTCTGCAAATGAGATCTGCAAGTAAATAAAAAAGATTGTAGAGGAAGAATCCCTAAAAGGGGGAGAATGAGTATTTTTGGTATCACATATGTAGATGTGTATTATACTAGTAGAACTAAAGCAGAGATGATATTCTGCCCCTGCTGGAACCAGTGGGTCAAAATACCACTCAAATGTCTTTAATGGGATGCAGTCCTAAAGACAATTTTCCTCAAGACACTTTATATCCATTCTAGTATTCTTGCTGCCAGCAAAACAGCTTTACTCCACAGTGCAGATAACTTTTCAAATCTGTCCTTAACACAAGATATTTGAGACAGCCTCTGTTGCTAACCTGCTGTAGTGGTGCTAAATTCCAGAGGAAAAGACTCAGCAATCAGTTGAACAAGGTGCTGGCATAAGCACAGTTTCCAGTGCAAAGTAGAAGGAAAGAGAACAGATAATCTTTGAAAGAACAAAGCTGTAGAAAATGGCTTAGAAAGATGGCTTTGTGCTACTTAATTTCCTTTTGCCACTGGAAAGTATTTTTCAGTATAGGAGAAGAGCTAAGACAAAAATTTGGAAGAGAGGAGCATTTCTACTCAACTGAAAGGAGAAAAAAGCCAAGTTTGATACTTGGGGGAAAAAAAATTATTCTCTTTACACTGACATAATGACTGTATGAGAAGCTTTGGAGACTATCAGCTATCAGCTCTGATTGTCCAGCCAAAATGTTTTCTCAGGAGCTGGATTTTCAAATCTGAGACATTTAGGAAAGTGAGGAAGCTGAGATTTAAGAGCATTTGTATTTAAAGATGGTCTTATTTGAAAAATTAGTCTACTTCTTCTTTCTCGTGTTTTACTGTTTTCTAATATTGCAAGGGGAACGTCAAGAATGTGTTTCACACAGTGAAGTTGCGTTTCCAGAAAATGTTCTTTCTTGTATGATAATTTATAAGGATGTAAAAGTGAACTTTAAATTTAAAGATCAGTTTTCCTCTCACTGTGGTTCAAAATGGCCATTGTGTAAATAGCAAGACTTAAATTTGAGTTGGCTATTATTTCCCATTCAGCTTGTGGCACCGTTGCTCGCAGAGGTTTAGGTTTTTAATTTTTTAGCATTTCAAAAATAGTCATGTTCTGTGAGTTGTTTCAGGAAAAGACTGATGCAGCTCTCCCCCTAAGCTGTTTAGTGCAGCATGAGCCTGGAGGAGCAAGCAGAAGACAACAAGCTTTTGCAATCCATTTTATAGAGTAGTTGAAATATATTCCCTGAAATTGGCAGCTATGTGCCGGCCCCTTCCATCTGCAGGCACTGGTACAGTTGGCAGTTTCCACCCTGCAAAATCAATCATGCCCCTTCCAGATTAAAGACCTAAATAATGTTCATGCATTTTAAGAGCATTTTTTAATTTCCTGATATTTATAACAACACTTGGGGAAACTTGACACCGAAATCTGTTTCCAAACTGCATTTGTTTTTCCCTCATGTGTGCACACTGATTCGCTATTGCAAGATTGCTCATCAGTGCTGGGCTTTTTTTGTTTTGGGGTTTTGCTTAGTTTTAAGATGAAGGATCAAAGCACTCATTGTGAAAACAAATGTGTATATATATATATATTTATATATAACATTAGTTTTAAGAAGCACTGAATCAGTGCTTGTGATTTCTTTCAGCTTTCCAATACCATGTTTTCAAAAGTGCCTTAAAATGCTAACTCTAGCTCTTCTTTTGTTACACACAGTGAGTGAAAAATGAAACTGAAGAAGGAGGTTTTGTGCTGACCTTAGACCAGACATCTGCCAGAGGAGTCACCTAGTACAAGCTCCAACCCCATGCTCATAGTTGAAAATGCTTTGGAAAGAAAAGTGCTAAATTGGTTCTGGGCCACTGGATGATTTTCCTCATTGTTATGATCTGCTGGGTAAACTTTGCATCAGCAGTATCATACAGGATGTTGAGATCTGCTCAGCCCCTTCAAGAGAGAAAAAACCTGTATACCTGAAAAAAGCTTGACCTATGTAACCAATTTCAACTAATGGAGAAATTTTAGGATTTGGATCTTTACTGGAAGTTCTTCTTCATGCATTGATATTCAGAAAACATACAATAAATATTTGAATTAACAGCCTGATTTATGCAATTTCTACAGAAATTAGTTTGAAATATCAGTTGCAAGATTTCTTACTTACCTGCTGTCTTACTACTTGAGAATAATGTTTATGTTCACTTTGGTCAGATTCTTTCCGCTGGAGAGAACATGTGGTGACTTCCAGATTCATTATCAATTAAACTGGAATTAAAGAGCATTTCTTGCATTTATAATTGGCCTTCTTGTGTTGATTTTTGCATATTTTCACCCCAAGTTTAATCCCTAGGCTACTTTTGGTACTTGGCAGCAGTGCCTTATCACCTATGAACTGCACATTTAGTCCCATTCCATGTGGAATAAATTCTCATGTTTCCTTCAATGCCAAGTTTTGTTAAGTGATGGTGCATTTGGTTGCTCAAAATCAGCAATTTCTTTCTAGTTGAATGTGTGGTTCAGGTAAGAAGTAAGAAAAAGTGAATCTGGATGATCTTACCTTCATGTAGCCAACTTTGTTACCTTAATTTAAAGAAAATGGTTTGATTTCCTTTGTGAGTATTACTTTATCTTGCTAAGCAATGTTACATGTTGAGGAGATCAGAATTAGTTTCCTATTTACCTATGCATTTCAAACAGTCCTGGGACTGCTGTAGAGTAAGCTGCAAAAATGTTTCTGAATCCCTAATTATTCAGGAATATCTGAGGTGTTAATTTGCCTACTCTAAAATAGGTGTATGCAAACACAGGAAGGATTATATATGTTCCAGATGCACTATACCAACTGTGCCTGCACTAGGTTATGTACTTGCCAAACTGAATAATTTTCCTGTAAAGTTGAGAAGTCTTCTACAACATGAGTCATGCCTTTTGGAAGCCTAAGGGTCGGTAGCTCATGTTTGGGCCTGTTTGGTGAGCTGTAATTCCGAAAAATAATGCCAAGTATAAATCTTAGAGGGTTTGAATTGTGTATTCATAAAACCTGCATACGTGATAGCTCTATTACATGATTGTTTAAGAAGCAGTAGATGATGTGCTGCAAGATTGGCTAGGTGAGATTATATTGTCAGGTCATTAAATGGTACAAAGGAACTTTGTTTTCAAGTACACCTAGGTAAAACTTGAATAATGTCATAGGTGAAAGCACAGGTTGTTCTAGGCTGAATTTTGTCTGATTTTTCAGTTAAATTTTAGATTGTTATGATTTATTTCCTGCTCTTGAGTTTGAGTGCATGTCCTTACATGGTTGAAAGGTGGTTACCTTGGTCAAGAGAATACCATTTGGAAATCCACACAACAAAGAATGAGAGAAAATAGTGAAGGATAACTGACAGAAGTTGATAATTAGCTTCTCTTTGCTGCATATTTGTTTGCACTTTCACCTTTATGACTGTAGAGTACTTCCCGGCCCTGTGTGTACAGACTTAACAAAAATCTTCCATAAACTCAAATTCCACCGAATTTGGTGGACTGGAGAAAGCTGAGATGGTGTTCCACTTGTCACAGCTTCAAAAGTATTTGGTATTAGAGGCATGAGCTACTAAATTTAGTAAATTATTTCTAATTGCCACAAATTTAGTTATAAAACATGGCTTAGAGTCTTAATTGAGAAGAGACCTGAACCTTTATCTATCCATTCTCATCTCCCTGGAAGGAAATATAATTTCTACTGGAGTAACACTAAAATTGATTTCTCAAGACAAGCATCATAAGTCAAACGTTAAAATTTTGGGTCTAATAATAAATACAGAAACAATCACAATGTTGGTGAAATAAAATAGAAGTACTGCAGAAATTGCCCTTTTTTTTTGGGTAACTATACTTGGGAATATATGGCAGGCTTAATCCATCTTTAGGATCTTTGGTAGTGTCTTCAGATTTATTTACGTAGTCCTGCTGCTGATCATAAGTGGTCAACATCTGGTCAGACCAAAAGATTTCTGTACCAAGGAACTGTCTTCAATTTGTAAATGCATCATGTTGTTTTTTAATTTTTATAGTCCTTGGTAAGGTTTTGTTTCACCCATTTGTCCAGTTATTATCTACCTGCATGTGCATTTATAGGAAATGTAATTATTTTATTACCTTCTTTTAAGAAGAGTTTTGCATGTTTCATTCTTTTTGCACTTAAAGGTTCCCCTTCTATTTATACGTGCCTGAAAGATTACCTTGCAGTGTTGCTGATAAAGATCTTTTTGAGCTTTTAAAAAGCATCCATATAATATTCCCAGTTACATGACCTGGTTTTTTTTATCTGTTCTTTGGCCTTTTACTCCTCAAGAAAAACATGTTGTCACTATGGACAAAAAAAAAAAAAAGCAGTATTTATTTTTTTTTTTAATTATTTAAATTGTTTTAAGATCTTTTCAGACTTTATTTAAAGCCCTCTAATAGACTGAAAGTTTCAACCTAGTACTTATTTCTTCGGCTTTAACACAAGAAAATGAAATACAGGAAGCAAATAGGGCAGGGGTTAGAGAGAACGGGGGCACCAATTTGTAAATGGTCTCATTTCTGACAGAAATGTTGATAGGTCTTTTGCCAGCCTTGAGAGCCAGTTGTTGTGGTGGCTCCAGTTGTCTTGCCTGTGCACTTATGAGTGTCTGTCAGTCACTAAGATGATACATTTCTTTATCATGTGTGTGATTATAAACCATTATTTTGTGAGAGAGGCCCCCTATGCTTTTCCTAGCGTCTCAGCTGCTCTTTATAAAAGTTCTTCTGTCAAGGAATTCTTCAGACTTACACAATAATGTATCAAGGTGGTAAACTCTGACAGCTTCAAAAGCTAGGTTTCATTTCATAAGGGCTTTTAAGCTGTCTTGGATATGTACCTGGCAGACGTTTCAGTCACTGTCTCTCTACTGTTTTCCTCTTGTTTCTTTCTCACATGCCATGAAAATATTTTCCTTTAAGTATTTACATAGTAACAGTCTTCCATGTGATTTTTTTTTTTGTTAGAAACAGCATTTTAATGGGTAATTGAGAAGGAACACTTCCTTTCTCATTAGACACTGAATAATTTGATCTCTGGCTAATGTATTTGAAAAATAATGTTTCAGTGTGTCATGATAATAATAAAGTATATTTTTTCTTCCACAGGGTTACAGTTGTTTACACATTTTACTATCTCTTGAGTAGTATGATACAAAGTCTTTTTATTGCAGCTTTGTTTGAGAAGAGTTGAGCATGTGAAGGAACTGTCAATCAGCATTTAGTCATACAGTATCTATTTCTGTCCCTGTTCCTCCTAACACAGAGGGCTATTATAGTCTACATTACGGCATAGGTACTTTGGATACAGATATCCTTGAGGGGCAGGATTTATTATGAAAGCGGAGAATCAACATAACATGAGACATAGTTTAAATAGCTAAATTTATTTACAAATTCTGAAAGTTAAGTTAAGCAGAGGTTGCTTTTACAGATTGAATTTTTCTGTCTAGCAAGACCTTTATTCTGTTTTATACCTGAATTTCCAAGTGAGGCACTTCAAATGAGACTATCAATAAATTTTATAATTGAAAGTATTTAACGAAATTTTGATCTTATGTTCTTTGTCTCAAAGGCTGAGTCTTTGCCTGGCTGAGGCTTTGTCTTTCAGCTTGGTTTACATACTCCAACTGGCACAAAGCAATTTAATATTTGTGTTATGGTGTGTACTTTGTGTACTTCAGTAATATCTAAAATGATTGGGAGCCTATTCCTGAGACAACTCCTCCCCTTCCATCCTTGTAATTATCAATATTAAATTAAGCAACTAATGCATTCTTCTGAAAAAAATTAAACTGAATAAAAATTGAACTTATATCTCTATTGTTTTACTTGTGTCTTAGTCAGAAAAAAAAGGAATTAAATGTTTAAAAATTTAATGTATTAGTATATATATTTATAACGTAATTGTATTACTTTTGTAGCCTCATATACACATAAATTCCTACATGTGGAGGTTTGTATAGGTTTGTATTGGTTAAACAGAGTGGATGCACTCTCTCAGTGTGAGTTTGGTACCTGACTTTTGGACTCTCAACAAAATAGTAAAAATCATGACAGCAACAACAACAACAACAATACTATCACAATTGTGAATTTGCTTACCAGTAATGAGTCTGAGAAAGTGGAAAAAAAAAAGTGTATGGAGGTATTCATCACTAACTTCCTTAAAAATATATGAGTTTGAAGAAAATTAATTTGAATTTTGAAGTGTGTATAAATGCTATCTTCTGTGTAAGTAATACATGTCCTTAATCTTTTGCTTAATATATTAAAAATTGAATTACTTTAGCAGAAGTAGGTAAGTTTATTATCAACCACAAAATTAAGCACCATGCATTCTGCTATGTATATGTGGTATTTGTTATGTTGCAGCACAGCAGACAGAAAGGCAACATTTTTCAGATTCTCTTTTGGAAGGTAAAGACACACATTCAATGAAAAAGGCAAAGTATTATTCATAGGAGAGGAGGTTTTGCCAAGAAGGAAATAGCCCTTGTAAAATGTGTCCCTGACTTAACTGCAGATTTACAGCCACCATTTTCAAAACACTGATACTGTTTTTTTCCTTCTCTTTGAGAGCTGTTTCAGGATTGTGACACCTTGCTTTCTCTACCTAGTATTATGTAGAGTGTATGTTTTAGTATTTACTATTATTAGTATTATTATTAGTGCTTTTTTAAAGAGTTATACATATATTTCTCTGTATATAAAACTCTAAAAAATGATCTCAGGATGCACTATGCAACATTAATTTCTAAACTTCCAAGTGAAATTGAAAATGCTAAATGTATAAACCTCATTAAAGGCCTTGCTCACGTCTGTTTATTTTACAAAGAGAAATTACAGTGTATTCACGTCAGCTAATTCTCAGTCACCATAACAGCTTATGAAAAATGAATAGGGGACAGTAATACTATATTTCTGTAGTATATACTGAAAATAGCAGAAAAGTTTTTTGGGACTGAGTTTCTACTAAATGGCTCTTAGATCTGGATGAATAGACCAATGATTTAATCAAAATAACTTCTAATAAAGATGAGCTGCTGGTCTGAGTATTCCCACTTAAAAATATTTTACCATTCAGCCTTTCTGTACCCATTTCACAGATGGCAAAATATTCCTCAGGATAAACAAAGTTTGTAGGATATAATTTGACGTGTTTAAACTTTTGATTGTGGCACTAAGAGCTCTATCATTCTTAAGTAAGGTATATTTCAATGTTTTAGTCTGAGGAAAATCAGTTATGGATATTTATATTTTTGACAGTGAGTAAAGGAATAGCACACAAACAACAGCTAATACATCAGCTGGAGTCAATTTTCAAAAGAGAATGGCTTTGAGTTGGAAATATAGGCTTTCATCAAATTCTGTTATTGCTTACAACATTTCTATCAGCCACACTTTCTCTCTTCCAGGAAGGGAACATACCACAAAACCAATGAAACTTCAACACTTCTTCAAACTGAGAAATGCTTATTTCTCAGGTCAGCATAGTCCTTTGGTCAGCTCAGAGACAACCTTAGTGTTTAAATGATTGGGACGAGTTAGAAGAAATGGCCTGGCTTTCACTGTAAATTGCACAGGTGTATGCAAGTTATTTCCAAAGTTTTGGGTTTCTAAAGTTGACCAGGAAGGTGGCCATTGTTCCCATAAATGTTTGTGATATCTGACTGTCATTTATTTGGCATTTGTTATTGCTGGTGATGCCAGTGACCCCAAAGATGGTAGAAACCAACTTCATGTTGGATTTGCATTGGTTTTGAAAGGTCTGGACTGGGTCATGACACTTCTAAGCTTACATCTTTTTCCTGTAAGATTATGTTTAACTTTTCTTTCTGTATTGATACTAAAAAATTGCCTATGTTTTACAGATGTGGCTCTATATCCAAAATTAAAATTCTCCTGTCACTTTCACCACTCCTCTAACAATGCTGCAAGGCTAGAGAAACTAGCACTGAGCCCTTAATTACTCCTGTCTCACACTTCTTTTTGATAACTGGGAAACATTTGCTGTCCTGCCTGTCACTGAAGCCTGTAACCACATTCAATTTGATTCTCCCTTAAACACCATTAATATTTTATGTGATTTTATCAGTTATATTTTATCAGTTGATGCAGTCATTGATTCTAATCTCTTTTTGTAACCAACTTTTTGAACATGCATGTTTTTCCTCCTGTTTTTGCACTACATTTACAAAACCCTCTTTCCTCCTTTGAAGTTTCATTGCCCACGCCTCATTTATTTGTTATACTGCATAGCAAAATATTAAAAATACTTTTAATGCACAGCACTGCATAGTTACTACTCTGTTAAGCCATCTATCTATCTACAACCACTTTATTTTTCATTTGCATGAAACCTTTGGATATTGTCAGCTCCACATGACAGCAGAGCAGCCACTAGTTAAGTTGCAATGATTGACTTCTGCTCAGAAGATCTACTGCAGGTTAATGCTGATGCCTTGGAGTTTGCATTTGTGCCTTGGGGTGATTCCTGCTTTAGTTCCTGAATCTTTTCTCAGCATGTTTTTCCTCTTTCAGTTGTGCCCAATTGATTCATTTGTCTGACTGGAGTGTTGCACTTGTCTGGACTGACCTTTGATCTTAAACTTTGTGACTCAGGATCGCCAAAAAATCACACATGATCTTATCAAGGACTTTGTGGCTGGTGTTTTTCTGACTAGAGGAGGGTGTTCAACAAGGACATGACTCCTATATGTTACTGTAACTTATATAATTTATTTTAATGCCCCCACCCCAGTACAATAACTTGTTGTAAGTTATTATTTGTCTTCTGATAGTTCCACTTACACATTTCACTTATAAACAAATTTCATAGTATCTGTACCCTATAGTGAAGCCATGCACTAACAAGTAAGAGGTTGCTAGGTATGAACCTATTTCTTTCTCTCTTCTCCTGTTCCCTGGTTTAGTCTCAGTTTAGGAAGACAGTTGGTAGACATTTACATGTCATTTTCACATACACTTCATATAAGTGAAATAACTGTGAAAGGTTATTGAAGGTCTACTTAAACAACTGAGAACATTGTTACAACTGGTTCTTTGAACCACCCCTTGTGACTGGGGAGAAGGGGGTTTGCATAATCCAATAATAAAATGGTTTCCCTGTCAGTGTACTGCTTAGTGTATTACATTAAAATGGTGTCAAATTTACTGCCACTGTGGATTTCACCTTTATGGATATTTTCTTCACTGTTGGAAAAAAAAAATGGATTTGATAATGTGTCTGCATATTGAATAACTAAAAATGTCTTAGTGTTTGTCCAAACAGCAAAAATGCAGTAGATGATTGAAAATGAAGCTCTTCTCATTGACTTGCTGCATATTTGATTGACTTGCTGGACAACTGTTTGATAGAAGAGGATATAATATATCATCACTCTTACGAGTGGGTCTGAAATTTTTCAAGAATGACAGGTGCTGGCAAAGTGGCTTTACTAATCAGACCTGCACAATAAGAGCAACTAAAATGCACCATGCTTTTCAGTTTCAATAGAACAGACTTCTTCCTGAATGAATGTCTGTGGGAATTAATTCACGTCTGGAGTTTTTGTGAGAGACAGAGACCTTGCTGCAATCTCTGAAAAAGCAGTAAGCCAAAATGAAGTGAATTTAAGGTCTGTAAGGGATGTAATGATTCTCAGTGAAAGCAATACTTATGTAGTTTATGGAAATGTGGGCTTAAATAAGCTATGATCAAGAATAGTATGACTCTATGAACCAGATTGCCAGAAGGCAAAACTGAGAGACAACTGAGATCCATAGAACTACATCTATGCATTTCCTTATTTTGGGTGTTTTGCTCTTTTTTCCTCATTTGACTGCTCTCCCACTCCTATGAACCAAAATTTAAAAAAACACATGATTAAAAAAAAATTTTACCTCAGTCCTTGAATTTTTTTTTTAAATGGCATGTTGTTTTTGTTTTTCTGGGGAAAAAAAAAGATGCCCATGGGAACAAATATTTGAAAATAAACTAGTATTTTAGTTGTCCATCTTCTCTTCTGATCATAATTTTAAAAGGAAGAAAACAAGAAAAAGGGCCTGCAGAGATCCTTTGCAACTGCAAAAGAATTTTTTAATTTTCAATATAGGAAATTTGATTTTTTCATAATTATATTGGAAAAAGAAATTGTATTTTAATTTTGCAATATGAAGCTTCTCATAAGCTGTTTAGAAAGCCCTTTTGCTTTGACTAGATTTGATGAGGATGCCTAGATAAACTATGGATTTGTTGTGAAGAGCTAAATGCTAAAGACTGTAACGTATTGCTTAAGTCAGCACGTTCCTCCTTGAAATCCAGTGCTTGGAACTTTCGTAACTTAAAATGTAAATGTTTGTGTTCCATCCTAACTCCTCATTAGGTAAGGTCTGTGCACTGACTTAAGTTTCCTCATGCTTTCCAGTATCAGTATTCCCTGCCCCATTTCCTTCTGGCCTAAAACACACATTAGGCATTTAGGCACAGAACAGTGCAGCTGGAAGTCTTGCCTGGTTCCCATACTGACAAGTTATTGACATACTGACACTTTCAAAGTTCACCTTTTCTCAAGAATAGTGGCACTGATAGAAGGAGGATGTTACACTGCAAAAAAAACAAACCATGAACCTATTGTGAAATCTTTTAACAAAATTCCTTTAGTCACCAGTACTTGGGAGGGTGTAATAGTCTGACTTTATTTTGTTTTCAACTGATTACAGACGGACACAGCTTTCCCCTGCAGGAACTGACCTTGTGCCAGTGACATCAATGGAAACATTGCCATTGACATTATTGGAAAGTGGATCAGATGCACAGTTTGCACCAGTCATGTGATAGCTGTAGGTAATGATATTTTTCTTATCACATTTAGTACTTTCAAGAGTAAAGTACATGTTAAGATTTCAGTTGCTTCTTACAATGGATGTGGTGAGCCAGTATTGAAATATGATGATCAATAATTTTGTTCCTTTGAGAAAGTCTAGTCAGTGATTTTTTCTGAACTTAATTGGACTAGAAGAAAGCAATCTAGCAGAGCTGATAGCAATCAATGCAGTTAAAAATGAAACTGCATGAAAATGGCTGAATACATTTATGTAAATAGCTGTTTTTTTCACAGTCACAATCTTCAAATGGCACGATGCTAGACTTAATAGCTAAGTACTTTGACAAAACAGTTCAAGCAGCAAACCAAGAAATGCCTTTTTGCGGTACGTGAGCTTTGAACAAATCATTGAAATGGTTTCTAAACTAAAGCAAAACCTATTTCTAGCATCAAGTTTCAGAACAACATCTGGAATCCCATTCAACATGAACTGCCTAATGTCTGGAGGTACTAAGAAAAGGTTATGCCAGACTTTAATGCTGGAACCCAAGTGCTCTCACATAAATTTTGAGTATATTTCAGCCTGATGGAGTGATATTCTTAATTTATGTTTCATTAATGATCTTGACATTTTTTCAGCCAAGCACTTTTACTGTCAATACCCAGGTACTAAATCCTTTCATTTTTATATCACCACATGCACATTCCTCCTTTTGCCTCTGGATCATTACATTGCAATTCTCACTTTTCCACAAGACTATACTGGTGTATAAATATGAAATACTCTATGTTACTAGCCAAAAAATGCATTCAAATTCAACTTGATTTTTGTCCTATTTTTACCTTGTTATATTTGCATTGATAAGATTGAATGAATGATCCAGTTGCCCATGCTACTTGGCCACTTGTTTGAGTTGCACACTTGAAAATTCCACAATGATATTTTTTCAGATGGGTGCAACTAGTTTGTTGCTTCCCAGGAAGATTTGGAAATAAAAAAATAAAGTCAATCACTAAGTTATGCTGACATAACTTTTTAAATAAATAGTTTCTATCACTTTATAAATATAAAAGAAAAGGCTAATTTCTCCTTTCATCTTAAAATCTCTTGTCACTGCACTGGGAAGGTTCTGTACTTTGGGTAGCAGTGACAATGCATTATTTGATGGAGGGGAAGTTGAAAACATGAAAACTTTCAAAAACTTTATTTGCTCGCTGCTATTCTGTTTTCTATCATTGTCACCTTGAAAATAATAAATTCTGGGAGAAGGGGAAGAGTTGCATGTCAGTCCTTGCCTAAGAAAACTTTTGTAGACCACTGTTCTTCAAGTATCAGAAAAGCTTTTATATGAAAAGTAGGTTTAATTTTTATTGTCCAACAAGTATTTATTAGTATTTTTAGCCACTCTTCTGGTTTTGGTGCTGACTGGTGCAACGTGCAGGTATGCTCAGGTGTTTGTGCTCATTTTAAGAATGGTTTCACAATGGTAAAAAGAGCTACAATAATAGCATTTCTGTTAGGAAGACTGAGGATAGAGTAGAAAACACAGATTAAATTCCACTCTTAAAAGTGAATGAACAATTTCTTCTCATTGGAAGGTGAAAAATAAGTGAGTTTTGATATTATTTTCATAGGTGATATATATCTTACTATTTTTCTGAAGTAAATTTTTCATAATACATTATTTAGGAGTCTGTATACTTCTGTACACTTTTTAAATAAATACTTTTATATTTTAGATTAAGATATTGTGACTGTATTTTAATGAAATTTTGCATTACTTAGACTATACTACTTTTGCCAAATGCACTGTTGAACGTTTACAAGTATATTATGAAGTAGTATCATAACAAAATTATACTTCTCAAAGAAATGAATAAAGTACATTTTAAGATACATTACTTTGTTTTTAATTGTATTTGCTCACTACTGTACTGCATAAAATCATAAAATACAGAAATATGTGATGGAACTTCCAGCCAGTGTGATTACTACATTTTTACTGTACACATTTTATGAGATTTTGTTATTGTTGTTTTGAAACTTAGCTATTAAAGGCTTTGGTAATAACAGGAAAAATACATTAATGCCTAAGTTTCCTTTAGAATACAATTTAGCTTATTTTCTGGTCAGGGACAAAGAGTCATCTTCCTTATTTTGTCATATCTTATAACTCATCAATTTGAGAGTTTGATCTTGGTCAACTTAATATTATGAATATATAATGTCTCAGTCCAATAGTGAATATATGTTGTCATAAGTAATAAGGGAAGAGTTTGAAAAATACTTCCTATTTGTTGGAAGGCAAGATCTAGTCTGCAAGACCATTCTTTTATGTTCTTAATTTTATGATCTTAATTTATTTAATATTAATGTTAAACACCTGTGACTATTAACTAAAATGCTGGAAACTATTCAGCAGAAAGCCTCAATGAACATCTCTCTAATTCCAACGAACTGGTTTTCTGTTCTTAAGTATGATTCCTATGAGTATGAATGAATTTCTCAGAAAACTGGGAGCAAATATGCTAAAAAAAATGTAACAAGCTGATGAATGTTCTTGTTGAAGGAATATGGTTGGTTTTGGAGTTTTTTGTTTGGTTGGTTGGTTGGGGTTTTTTGGTGGGTTTTTTGTTTGTTTGTTTTTTTACTGGAAAGAAGATAACTGGTTGCTTGTACACATATGATAACAGAATGTTTACCAGGTTTTGAGAGTCTCTGCCATTTGATAGTGACTACTCCATCAGAACTGTATGTAGATGAAATAACAGATTCATTAAAAAATTAGCATTGAAAATTTAAGCAAATGATTAAAATTCATAAAGTTAAATTATCACCAATGCAAAATAATTCAACTGGGGCTACACAGTCCCAGTATAAAAGACTGGAAGTATCCTGAATGGGACACTAACCAAGGGAAAATAATGCCTTTTCTGGAAGTTCAGCTGCAGAGCAGAGTTTTTAACCAGCTTTTGGCCCATGGTCCTTTCTCTTCCTAAATAGAAATTTGTTTAAAAACTTTGAATTTTCATGTTAGCAACTCAGTGAAGCCCATTTGCCTTGTGCATGCAAAAGTTCCCTTGTGCAGGGCAGAACATAAAATAGGTAGTTTAGTATCTATGAAATGACACATTGCTCTGTGCAATGTAAACAACAGATGATTGTAAGAAGATAATTGTGATCCATAGTGATGCTGTTCTTACTAGCCAGAGACAAGCATATTCATTAACCTTGAAAAAGCACTGCTAAATGACATCTTGAATTTGTCTGCCAATATGGCCTACAATTATCAAATCAATTGGCTTTACAGAAAATCAGTTCCTATTCTTCTACATGGCTCTTTTCTGTTGGCACTACCTGTGCAATTTTGGTCTTGCCAAATCCTTCTTTGGTGGGGGAGCTCCCTACATTTTATAAAGCCAGTATTTTCAGAAATATGGCTTGAAAACAAGCATCTCAAAATAAAGGAAATACTATTAGAAAATAAAAACTTAGTTCAATATTCATATGCGCAATTCCTAGCATCAGTCGCTATTTTGCATAGTTAATTTCTGTATATGAAGAAGGAAAACTTCATTAATGACCTGGAAAATAATGAGGTTGAACAGAAAGGATTTGCCCCTCCTAAACAGGCCAATTACAATTGTTTCTTAGAATGATAATTTTATACTTTCATGACAGGATGTGCAGGTCCACAGCTAATTAAACCTGTTACTATACATATGCATATATTTATGACATATTAAATTCTGCATATATTTTACATATAAACTAATTAATAGACAATGAAAGTGAATACTATTCACTGTCTCATAGCAATGAATAGCATTACTGTTATTCAAGGAAATTAGTTATAATATCAGATAGTCATTACTGAAGTTACATGCTGCTGCAAACATTCATCCATGGATGAACTCTTAAGTGGTTGTAATATATTTACTTACTCACTCTCTTGTTTGTTGAAAATCCTATTTGATGTACAATATTGAGAAGATAATAATGAAACATATCCTTGTTATTTTAGTCATTATCGTGGGAGAAAGTTCAGCTGGGGTAATAGAATTCTTTTATTTTGTTCTAAAAATGCCAATCTCAGATCAATGATCTTATTTGAGCACTTTTGTTTGAGCATGACTTTTCTTCCTGATTAATCTCTGAATATCTTTTGAAAAGGCATTTAACACTCGTATTGAAATTTTCAGACTTCCCTTGACTGCTATCAGAAACCTGACTGCCCTCCATGGTGCTCAGTCAGCATTTTCAGATTCAGCACTTTCTGCCATTGATTGATAGAAGACACTTCTTCCCCAGTTACTGAGTCAGACACATCAGGGAGAGACACACAGGCTGCAGAAGAAAATTTAATCAAGTAGAAGTAATTTGTAACAGATTTTAGTATTGAAATCTACTCACAAAGAATATAAAACTTGAAAATACTGCATATTTGATAGCAAGAATTCAGCACATTTATTTAAATGAGGAGTACACGGTTTTAAGAATGATCACACAGCCTACAAAAGAAAACAGTAAATCCCAGGGACTGGACTTATTATCATTATATTAAAAAGAACCTTTGGTTTTGCCATATTGTAACTAAGGATGCCAACAGTGAATTTAGTACACACTACACATTCTTCTCTGTGCATGGCTTTTAATAAATGAGTTAATGAACTTCATCCAGGTTTTAGCAGAAGTATGTTTCATTAACCCAGTGGTACAACACAAAAATGTAGGCAAGAACCCGTGATAGAATTCCCTTCTCAATGTAAAGGACACATTTCATTAAAAAGGTGAGTTCAGGGTTTGCACCTAACTCCCTGGGGAAAGGGGGAGGGACAGAAAAGAGCCAGTGATGATTGCAGCTAAATTATTAGTGCCAAGCTTTTACAGTTCTGCAAACACCACCCCTTAACAGGTCACTGGAAAATAGTTTTCTTGAGGGAAACTTTAAATTAAATTACATGCTAAAATGTAAAAAAATTTGTGTTTATCCACAATATTGGTAAGAAAGTAGTATTATACTTTCCTCAAATAAATGCTTGGAGAAGGAAACTTAGTCTTGTCTAATATGTACTATTAAATTGTATAGAGTTCTCATTTCTTAGGCCAAAATATCTCCTTAGGTGTAAGAACAGTGGGTCACATTTTAACAGCCATTGGCAAACCTTTCCATGACTTTTAGCATCAAGGAAAGCATTGAGAGAGATCAAGAGCTAAAACCAATTTATTTTTCTGTGCGAATGCGAGAAATACTGAGGTTTTTTCTAATGTAGTAATATTAAGTTTTTGAAGGCTATTTCTGTTGTTCCATTTTCTCCCTATCCAAGATCAATATGGAATTCAGTACTGTTCTAATATCATGAATATTTCTGCTGTAATACCCTGAGACCACAAGACAAGCAGTGAGTTTTTTGCAAAAAAATAAAGTCTTGGTTAATGCTTAATTCTCTGTAGATACAGGCTTGTTGGCTGTGTTTAGATTGACAATTGGCTTTAAGATAATACTTTCACTTTTCAAATAGCTCTCAGCATATATATGCATGTAGATCTGCCAAAGAATCTATATTTGTCTTGTTTTATGTTGGCAATATGACTCCCAATTATTTTTAAAATGTCCATTACAGCATGTTTCCAAAGGACTTTGAAATATGTTATCTATCTTCAAGGCAGTGTCTTCATAGACATGTTCAAGGAAACTGCACAGAGAAAAAAGAAATTAACCCTTTGTGTTCTTCTAAAAATCCATATAGGCCTCCCACTAAGAAAAGAGTTGATGCTTGAAGTAAACCAGCAAAGAGTTTGGCATAGTTTTACATGACAGACAAAAAATAGCTTAGGCTAAATTGCCAGATTCTTTGTCTTTCAAATACCTAAAGTCTGCCAGATTCAGCATGACTGCAGAGATTTGTCATCACTGAAACTTTTCAGGAACAGGATTTAAGATTAGGGACGGTCAGATTCTACTGATTCTAGCTGAATTATTCTCAGTGCTTTCCTGAGTCTATGTGAAATGCTCACTATCCATGTACATTAATGTTAATGTTCCTGGAACCTGTTCTGACTTACGTTTTCATAATCTCTCTATTCTGGTAGATTTTTCAGATGCAGTGAAGTATGTTCATCAGCAAGTACAGTCTTGTCACTTAGCCAAGTGTGCTACAAGGTCCTTTGGGCAGCATGGTAGATTTCAGATGTAAAGTTGTTAAGAAAAAAAAAAAGCAAAATAGAAGAACCCTCACGGTAATACAGATTCACTTATAAACACATTTGCATTAAAATGCACAATAAACTCAAACCACAATAGGCATAAAATGCAACAAAATACTCAACAACAAAATCAATAAAAACAAACAAGCTAAGCAACAAAATGAGTAAACAACAATTACAGCATTTAACAAGCAGGGATAGATAGTCTGAGTTCCTAAGCTTTATATTAGGCAATGATAATTTGAGCTTTTGTATGCATTCATCTTCCTGCCCCTTCAATTTTGGGGCAGAATTGTACATTACATTAAAATTGAATTTGTGAGATAGCACTCACAATTAAGATTTTAAAAAATATAATCATGCATAACCTTATTTTAGCTCTTTGAGGTTTTATCTTTCCAAGTAAATGGACCAAAATAATGCCCATCTACTTCATACAGATGGTTTCAGATGATGATGCTCCAACTTAATCGCTTCTTCAAATCAGCTCATTAACTGTACAGTACCTGCCCCTCTGTATCAAACATAACACACCATTTTAAAATCCTTATTATTTGAAACACAGTAAAGCGTAAAGGGGTGGTATTTTCCAAATATATGGAATCAGGATATACTGTTAGTTTAGATTAAATCTGGCAATGTAAGCCTGGTCTTTCTGAGGTGCCTTAGTACTGAAAACATTCTCATCAATGTTACCCACTGGTCTGGTGTCACAGCATCCTGTCCCTCCACTTCATAAAGCTGTGTGGTCCTGCCAGTTTCTTGACACTGTCTCCTAACAGAGCAGAAGAAAAATGATAGAGCCAAGTGCAAGAGTCATGGAGATAAATACCACACAGATGTGCTTCAAGTGACATAACAAGTTTCATATATTACTTTATGTTTTGTCATTAAATTACTTTAACATACATAAAGTAAAGCTTGCATGAGTAACTTAGATTTATTATTTTTCACATTTAGTGCCTAATTATAAAAACTTGATAAGGCAGACTGACGGGAAAATGTAGATTTATCTTTCAGCTAATAAAAAAATGTGATAAACTGATAAAAAAATGCAGTTATTGGTACCAGGAATTGCAGTGGATGCTGAATGTAGTTTTCTATTTTATGTACTTAAAAGTTTTGTTTAAAATTCAACTAAATTTATTCCATTCACATCTACATGTTAACATATTTTCCTGGTATTGCATTAAAATGTTTTATAAAATGTTTTATTAAAGTGTTTTATAACCTGTTGAAAATGTTCAGACTACCTTTACCTACAAGGTCTTAAGAAATCACCCATAGAAGGCCATTATGTGTGGCCTGATTATTGATCCCATTGACCCCATTGACATGAAAGTAAAACTTACCTAAAGGGACATTTATCAATGTGATCAGTGACACTGGTTTCCTATGACATCATACTGTGAATGTTTCTTGTAGAAGAAACACAAACTGGCATGACAGATTTGTTTAGATACCTTTATAATAGTTCTGCACTTTATCTTGGACTTCTATTTTCAGTGAGAAATACTTTCTGTTATTTTCATGGTACTTTGTTACAACAGTAGTCCATAGTTTTCCATTCTTGTATTTTTTCCAATTTTGTATTAGTTTTTCTTCCTCAAATAGGGACAATAAAGATATATAAAGTGTTACATTTCTTTGATTTTTCACTACTCTTCCAGTTTATTATGATCCCTTTGGAGTCTAAATTTGACCTTCAGAATTGTTCCAACTCTCCCCAGCTTGCTATTAGAAATTAACACCATGCTCCCTTTCTTTGTCAAGTTTGGTAAATAACGACTGAATAAAACCAGCTCGACAATCAGTAGGAATATGGGGTTGTGTATTAACTACATAAATAGGTTACTTGGCATGTATCTGGTATTGTATATCTAGGATATTTCTGATTTCATATTACTTTATATGATAGAATCATGGACTAGTTTGTGTTGGAACTTATCTTCTAGTTCCAAACACCTGCCATGGGCAGGGACATCTTCTGCTAGATCAGACTGCTCAGAGTCCCATCCAACCTGGCCTTGAACACTCCCAGGGATAGGGCAGCCACAGCTTCTTTTGGAAACCTACCTTTCTCAGTTTAAAGCCATTCCTCCTTATCACAACAAGCCATTGTAAAAAGTCCCTCTCCAGCTTTAAGTACTGGATAGCTGCTATAAAGTCTACCTGGTCCCTTCTCTGTCTCTTCCCTGTGATCATTTCAGGGCCCTCCTCTTGACTTTCTCCTTCAGGTCCATGTCCTTCTTATGCTGGGGGCCACACAGCTATAAGCAAATATTCAAGGTGTGCTATTATGTCAGTATCAAGATGTGTACATGACTGAAAACACTGTGGCAGTGAAACAATATTAAAATATTTTCAGAAGTTCAGTGGGAACTTATAAATTAACCAGGTATTGTGTCTTTGACTTATGCATGTTTTTAAATGTTTGAATAACAAAATGCTACAGTTAGCCTGAAATTATTTTTAAAAGCCTTTTTATTGCTACTTATATGCTTCTTTAAGTAGTGAGCTGTCAAAAGCCCAGCAGTTTCTGTCTTGTCACAAATTTAATACGGTTTAGGTAAAAATTGTCATTTTAAGAATTAAGAATGCTTTTGTTCTCCGTGTGTTTCAAACAACTTTACCTCTAGAACTGCAGATCTGGATTTAAAATTATTTTTATGGAATTCACATTGTAGTTTAAGGAATTTTTCCACACATTTTTCTTGTCATGTAGAGGTTATCCATGTTTAGCAGCAACGAGGATCATGAGCATATAAAGTAAAGTAAGATCACAAAAAAAGTGATAAAATAAGATACACAAAAAAATCTGTGGAATGTATTAACACTGCTGCTGAGTTTAAGAGTTTTGGTCTAAACTTTCCCCAAGCAGATATGTTTTAAAGAAGAATTTGAAAAAAACATCTTTATCTGAAGAAAAAGAGGATTTGCTAAGGGTTATCATAATTTCTTAATATCATAAACAGTAATCAGACAACAAGTACTTTTAAAAGGAAAACAAGTAATTTTAAAAGGTCATATTTCCTGTGAAAATAGACTGTCTGAGTCTTAAAATTGTCTGGTAAGAAAAGACTGACTTGAGATATAAGTCATGTGGGGCATTTACCTGTCATTTTTTCTCCCTAAATTACATGGACAGCCTCAGTAAATAGCAACTCTTTCCTGATATATAATACAGTTCAACCAGTTACTACTTGAAACTTGCTTTTTCTTAGAGAAACTTCTAGGTTTTCTTCTAGCTAGGTCAGAAGACAGTAGATGATATTGATAAAGAGATAAAAGGACATATTCTCTGAATTGCTAACCAGCTCTTTGTTTATCATTGTTTTAGTCAGACTACAGCAATATTTAGTGAATCCAACATGAACCCATGCTTAAGCAGATAAAACATTAAGGTGCAATGTGAGAAAGTTCACTTAAAATAAGTTTAACCCATATGTTAGTTCAGTAGGTTAAGATGCCTCTAAAATATGAATTCAGAAATATTTTAGGGGAAGTTAAAAAAAAATAGTACTTTGGCTAGAGATAGTTTATGAGAACTTGAGCTAAAGGATAGTTTTATTCTCAAAGTTGTCAGATTGTCATAATCAGATCCATTGTTTAAAAATCTAAACAAAGCACACAAAACGTCCCTCAAAAATCTTTTGACTGGTGTCACTGTAAAGACAATGAAATGCTGTCTTCAAAAGAAATGCTGTATCTTCATGTATTTTGTTAAAAGGGAATTGCAAATATTATAGAGGGATAATTAATTCAATAATGAATGTTCAATAGTTAATATTCATTACTGATTCCAAGTTATAAAGCAAAAGTTTGTAATAATATAGTTACTAATTAGGTACTGATTAATAATTTCAACCTTGTGACATTTAAAAAATAAGTAGGCAAATCATCACTAACCAACCTACATTTCAGTTATGATTCTATCCTTCATTATATTCAGTAATAATTCTTGTGTGGCCATAAGCCTGTGCAAATTTGACCTGAGATTTCAGCTGAAATTTTTCAGCTTTATGCATATCTCAATATTTCATTTTAAGAATAAATTATCCTTGCATAGGATAAAATTGTAATTATCCATAATCTTTTGAAGTTAATCTAAAATCCTTAAAATAGAACTACTTTAGGTCCAATTTAAAGTAAAGCTTAGATTAATAATCTGCATTTCAAGGAAAAAAAACCCTGAAGCACAGAACTGTGCCTATCTCTTGTTTCAGTATATATATTTTTGGACTGATTAATTGAGGACATAATCTTGGAAGATATGATATTTTATATGAAGTATTGTATTTTAAATGTTTCAAGTATGATAAAAGTATGAAAAATCACTTAAAACCACTGTGGAACTTCCCTTGCCATCATAAGCTTGCCATCAGGTACCAGAGTAATCTTTTCAATTCAAAAGGAACTTTTTTCAGAGAAATAATCAGAAAATGATTGGCCTTGGGAGGGACTGCTGAAGATAATCTAATCTGAAAAAGCCAGGTTCAGCCACAGCAGGTTGCACAGGACCATGTTTGGGCGTGTTTTGAATATCTCCAGAGGAGATTACACAGCCTCACTGGACAGGCTGTTCCAGTGCTCTGTCACCTGCAAAATAAAGACATTTTTCCTCATATTCAGATCCTATATTTCAGTTTGTGCTCGTTGCCTTTTGTCTGTCATCGGGCATCACTGACATGGGTCTGGTCTGGTCTTCTTGACACCTACCCTGCAGTTATTTGTATGCATTGATAGGTTATTCTCCTTTACTCATTTCAAAAGTTTTTTAAAAATTTGGGGCATTTTTGAGTACCTATAAATAGTGAACAGAAAACCCTAATTGCAGAATTATTCTGCTGATGTCTATTTTATAACTTCTACCATTACAAAATGTCCATTTTTTCTCTTTCAGTTGTCACACTTCTAAAAACCCCAGATTTATGTTTATTTTTGTCATAAGAATTTATGTTCTGTTGTTAGGATTAGAGTAAGGACACTCATTACACCTTAGTTTCCAGCTGCAAAAAACCCACTATAATTATCGTTGTGTGCAGATCTCTCTGGTCCTCCAAGGGTTTTCCTATAATGTGGTTGAAGTACATTGCATTTAATGAATACCCTAGTCTTTCAGAGTGTCATCTAAGATGGATTTAATGCAAGTTGTAGGCTTTCATTTGGTTATTCAAATAGCTTTTTATGTTGTACTGACATACTGCATGGAACAGTAGAATGAGACTCCTATAAAAATGGGATTATTCTGTTGCATTGCTTATGCTGGTTATCACAGTCAAAACCTGGTAAATAAGTTCAGTGTATCTGCAATTTTATAACATTATTTTAAATCCCTGTTCTCTTCAGCATGTTTAAGCTTTGGAAACTTGGTGCAATCATTTTATTTCATGGAATCATAGATATTATTGTGGAAATGGACAGCACAAATCCTTCTGTGTACTGTATTCTTATGTGTACATCATAGAAAGTTCTAACTTATCATTTATGCTTGCTCTAAATATTACATTTCTATAAAGGAAAAAAAGTTCCAAATGTAATGTTGCCTAAGGACACTGGAATCATTAAGAGTTATTTTTATCACATGAAAATATTTTTTAAACTGTAGAAGTTGTACAACAGATTAAAAGGAAGAAAAGAAAAAAGGAGAACAAATGCATCTAGGTGTAAAGCTTTGATTCTGACTCTTTTTTAGAGAAGAAGACTTTAGAGAGTGCCTAACTTGTATCATAATTAATTTGTCTTATTTTAAACTCATTTGTTGTCCTTGTTTATCAATACTCCTCTGAAGAATTTGTGTAGCATTTTTCTAAATTCTTCATAAGTCCTTGATTGGAAAAAATAACATAAATCTTATTTTCTGTACTTAAATCAAGAGGCTTGAATTAAAAAAAAAACCCACAAGTTACAAAAGACCATATACTTATTTTTATTTTATATGTTCTGTATTTCTCATTGTTGAGTATTCATTGAAAAAGAACAACTCTGCCTTTTGGCCATATACTGGCAGCTGGAAATCTTGTGGTCAACAAATAAAGTCAAGTAATTACAAGGACGCTTTCAAGGTCTACATTTTTTTGTGTGGTTCTGAATAATTTTCTATAGATGTGGTTCTAGGTGTTGGGAATAGAGTGCCAACTGGAAAAATTGATACCAGTCTGTGAACTACTATGGGTAAGTTAGCAGTAGGCATCTGTCTAGTCTCCTGCTCTGTTTATGTATTCCAAACCTGCTTGGATTTACAGAGGGAAGATAATGTCATATGGAACTATAATAATTGCTGGTCACTACATCCCATGATCAGTATAGTTGTTATCACTATGAAAAAAAAAACCTGGTGATGTACATAATAGTGAACTTCAGGCCTGAAAAATTGCCAATCCAATTTGATCTGATGGTTGGAGTCAAGTGTGAAGCTATTCAAATGAAATCATTAAAACATTCTAAAAGGAATTTGCAAAAATTCTCCTGAGAAATTGAGTGGCTGTGGAAGAATTCATAATGGAAAAATGTTTTAGTGCCTGAAAAATTATAGCTATTTTTCTATAGAATAGAGCTATTTTTGTTGAAAAAATGATCTATCAACTTTCTTATCTGAACTTTCTTTAAATAATTGCCATAAGAATTCTACTTAAATTGTTTTTTCTTCACCTTTAATTATCAAGAAAGGCTGGTAATACTTGAAGAAGAACATTTAGGTGTGAGAAAGACCCAGGTATGTGAAAATACACTTACTCATGCGATGTAATGAATATCATGGGTAATTGTGCATGCACACAGCTGGTTTGAATTGCATGGACAAAGGCATTGGAAATAGATAGTTGGATGTTCATGTACACCTCAGATACTTGCAGATCTCTCTCCACTTCCAAAACAGATAAGTTTCAGTTCAGTTATTATAATATGTAAGCGAAACATTGAATACTTTCTATTACCAAATATTGGATTAATTTGGTGAAACTGTCTTTGTATTGCAGCTGTGCTCACAAGAAGCAGATAAGCAATTTAATAATTTGTCTAGCAGAACACCATTTTGTTTATCATGTATATTTTGTCTTTTTAAATTACCTGGTTCTCTCTCTATAAAAGCATTGCAAAGAACACTTATGTTTCCTTTCTTTTGCAAGAAGTTTTTTGCATCCTCCAGAAAATGGTCAGTTTGCATCAAGAGATAAGCATAACTGAGTAGCAGTTCTATGAGTCAGTCTGCTTTCAATGTACTTTAATTTAAAAAACCAAATGCACTAACTTCTGACTCTTTTTGAAAGAGACTATGAAAAAATATACAGAGTTTAATTCAAGCATAGCCCTATGTTTTCCTGTGCTTCCTTTTATTTTTAAATAATGGTCCATTGAGGATTGCTGAAGGAATGCAAATACTTTTAAATTAAATAATGCCTACCTCCATGCTGGGGACAAAGGGAAGCCCATGAGGATTTGTTGTGCTGTTATTGGGTTCTCTCAATGGTGCTATACCCAAGCAGTTGTGATGCAAACACATGCAACAAAAAAAAATTTAAAAGTAGGTATATATATCTGCGGTGACCTTAGTTAAAATTGATGTTTTTATTCTCAATGTGAGTAGTCCTAAGAGCATGAAATAAAAACATTTCCTTATTTTGCACATATTTGTGGAAAAAGAACGAAGCAAATTAGTTTCCTGCAATTCTTATTAGTTCTTTGGTGTAAGAGATCGTGTTTTCACTATGTGGTTTGAAAAGTCCATGGTGAGCAGAGCTCCTCCTCAAAGCTCCTCCTCCAGCCCTTCAAGATGCTATTGTAAAATGGTGTCAGTTAATACTGTGAAGAATTTTGTACATGTTGGTTGTTAAGAAGAATTTATAATCATAGTGCATTTAGGAGGAACAATTCCTAATCTTCCTTGCTTCAACTCAAAAGTTTTAATTTTGCTATAAGATAGGGTCTTCATGTGGAAAAATGCCAGGATAGTTAAAGAAAGTGTATGGGCCTGTTTCACCGAAATGTAATTAAACATGAGTTGACGTGAAATAGTAAACTTAGAATTAGTGTTGAGAATAGAGATTAGATGTTGAGTTTAAGTGATGCCATTTTATGCAATGTACAGTAATGTTTTGAGTTCTATCTGGAACAGTCCTGACAGATCATTCCAAGCTAAATTTTTGTCTCTTTTATTATTGCATCATTTCACATCTCATTTTTATTGCTTATATTTTCCTGCTTTTATATTTCTGTTTCACAGAACTGTTTTACACGCTATGTTGTATTTATTAAAAATAATTAAGCATCAAATAAAGACTTTTCTATCATCATTATATATTAGATGAGGTGTTAACATGCAATTCTGAAAGCACTTGAAGTGATTGGTTTGGCTGCCATAGAAAGAAAAATTTAAATAACACTGAACAGAGAACAATACATTTTCTCTGAATATTTGTGTTACTGAGGAAGGAAGCAATGTTCTGTACACATCACTCAGAGGAAGACTTGCAGTACTGAAAAAAGATTTAACTGTATTGCAAAGATATCTCATGCAATGAAGGCAGAATGAGAGGTTTTCTTAAATCTGTCAGTATATTGATTTATTACACACACTGTGTAAAGAGCATAAGAATAGATCCTCAGCTATAGTGATTTATCAAAGCTCATTGTCATGGGATATCAATCTTCAGAAGCAGCGTAGGAATTCTGGTTTCAATTATTGTTTTCTGAAATTTTTATGCTAATCGCTGACAACTTTTATTTCACTTCTCTCAAATTTGAAGTGAGATTCAAGTCTTCAAGTTGGACATTTATCCGTAGCAACGCAGTTCCTGTGAAAATGCAAAAGGTAAGATTCTGGATCATATGTCACAACCCAGCTTTTGCTGTACACGTCAATGAGACCCTTAAGGTGTGCACTGTGCCACAGGATAAGGAAAGCTGCACCCCTGAGAGCCTCTATCAGATGGAGCCTGCTGCATTCTAGCATATTAAACAACATACTGCCTTTTAGGAAACTTGTTTTATTCATTACATATGCTTAAATGCTTTAGAATTAGGGGAGCAAAACCCCCTGTGTTTCTGTCTGCAAAATGCAGGAAATACCTGTCCTGAGATTCCTGAATGCTTGAGAATCCCTCAGGCCCAACATAAACACCAGTGATCCCATTGAGGGTCCAATTTAGTAAGGTCCCTCAACAATACTCAACTTTCTGTGTTAGTAGCAGGTTCCACATCAGATGTACTACCCGGTGCAAAAATAGCTAAACTGCAGTGGTAAGGTCCAATATTTCATTAACTTGGAGTTACAGTCAAAAGTTTTGTCACTGCTCTTGATGGTTTTCTTATGTTACAGTTTGTGAACCCTGTTAATATTTATCTAGTCTTTGCATAATGACCTCTTAAGAAAATATCCAGGCACAAGCCTGACTTATACAGTGACTAAGTGATGGAAAGGAATGGTGTTCATGACATATCCCTGTTCTTAGAAATTCCATATTAATTTCTTGTAGGCAGCTTTCTGATCAGCATAGTTGATTCGTTTGAACTTTGGTTTAGTGCCATAAAACCTTCAAAACCTTCAGTGACCCTCTGCGTTTAATTCAGGGTTTCACATAAATCAAGATTTCTAAAACTATTTTCCATACGATAATTAGCAATTCTTTTGTTGTGATCAGCTGGAGGTGAATGTACCCCCCTGACCTGCCAGGGGGTATGCTACAGACATTTAAAAATCTACTTCCATATATAAAAGTATGACGATGGACTACTAAATATCATTACATTATGAATTTACGTAGTACCACTCACCTTTAGATATACAAAAGATGCACCAAAATGCTTAAGCATATATGTATCTTTTAAGTTTGTCACAACTATAAAAAAGAATACAATTTAACTCTTCTGTAGTTTCACTTTGGAGTTTGCATAAACTTATAATTAAGCAAGTGCTTAAGCACTTTGCTGGATCTTGGCCTAAGAGCTTAATGACTATTTTACAGTATAATGACATGTCCAGTATGAAGGGAAACAAAACCTCTGTCTATAGGACTCATTTGCCATGAAAAAGTCTGTCGGTATGTTGCATGATAATCAGTTCAGTTCAATGTACAGTAAATTGGATCATTATTATTAATTTTCTCATCTCCCAAGCAATTCATGAACCATTTTTAGAATTTCAACAGTTCATGAATCAGACAAAAATGAATTAAATAAGAACCCAGCCCACAATGGGATGATGAGTCAGAGTTCTTTTCTGTATCAGTGTCGACCAAAGTAAATCTGAAATCTAATGAGGATTGGCACTGTGGCAGAAAAGGCCATAATGAACATGAAACAATATGTTGAATTTACATGTTAAGACTTTTTGTTGATTTTGGCAATTTCACTGAAGATTATGTGAAAAATCCATAAACATCTGGATGAGGAGAGTGGGGGGTATCACTTTATATTAAAATGATGGAGTTTATATTGGGATACAATACTATAAATGGAAGAGGAAAGCAGTTTCTTGCACAGCTGTTTCCAATTTTGCTAATCTATATTTCAGGCCAAATTCACGATGGAATTAAACCACAAATTTACATTGATGTGTATGTGTCTGAATTAAAGAAACAGGGGGAAAAAACTTTTGAAGATCACTAAATCTCAGTAATACTTTGGAGGTATTTAGTCAGCTTTATTTTCAGAAGACAAAATTAGCACATACAGCTGCTATTTGTGGGCCTGTAGCTTTTGAAAGTGAAGGACCAAGTTTACAAAAGGACATATGCACATTTTTAGGCCCTGAAACACAGGGCAAAAAACACTGTTTAGAATCAAAGCTTACGTTTCAGTCTGAGATCAAAAAGTTTTGCTCTAAAGGTTCTAATCTGTAAACATTTCAACTTGAAGATGCTGAGTATCTACAAATTTTAATAGTAGTTTTTAACAACAGATTCTTATATATATATATATGTATATATATATATAAATGTGTGTATATATATATATAATGTGTATATATATATAAAAGCCATAGGATTCAGCAACGGCTCTATTCTAAACACATGAGAGTATGTGTGTCTGCATTTTTTGTAGAACACTAACCAATGAATAGCGTATTTTCAAGTTTTCTGTCTTTGGGAAACAAATCAAACTCATAGCCAAACTCAGTATGTGTTCTGCTTCAGTAAGAATGAAAGCGTGAAGAGATCAGAGGCAGAGAATAGTGTTTGACAAAAGGTCATGATGAAGCTCCCAAAATTACTGCTGTTTGTGTACAATTAACAATTTCCTTGTTAAGATTTCCTATTTAGTATGTATAATTAAGGGCAAAATAAAGGCATTTTAATAACAACAGCAACAAAAAAGTTGGGATAAAGAGGACATTGTGCTGCAGTAGACAGTATGACAAAGACTTCAGTGGTGAGATTGTTTTGGCAGGACTTGGCAAAGACAGTGTCAGAGTGCGGACGTTCCACGCCTCCAAAGCTCTTGGAATGGCGGTGCCTGCATCTGGGAAGGCAGGCCGCACTTTGTGAGCTGTCAATCATGGTGCTGGGGAGGTCACCCAGTTCCTGATTGGCCAAGCTACCGGAAGTCCCACCCAGGGGGCGGGCCCACGCGGGGCCGAGGGTTTAAAAGGGGTGATGAGGCGGTGCCTGCCCCTCAGGCCCTGCCCTCTGTGGGGCTGCGGCAGGGCCCAGGTTTGTAGCTGTATGTGTGCTTTTCTGTACCTCCTCTATCTCTCTCTCTTCTTGTCTCAATCCTTGTTTCATGGAACTTGTGGGTAACATAACGTCGTAATGTTCTAAAGACTTCTAGGTTGAACTGGCTACGTTTATGCGAAGTTACTACTAAGTGAATGCTGCGTAATGCTATAATAAGTGTTTTGTATTGAATTCAATGTCGTATTTTGTCCTTTACCAAAGTTTCTTGATTTTTTCATATTTTTGCCAGTAAACTTGTGTGTGAGTTTCACCTCTTAAAAGTATCTAGTGCGGATTTCTTCTCTGTGCTAAAACAGAATAATGGAACCTTGAGTTTAACCCCTGAATTTAAGGATCTGAGTTGTAACAGACAGCAAAGACAGTATATCTTGTTTAGGCCAAATACAAAACGTGAAAGCGTGGTGGTTTAACACCTGCCAGAAATTTAACTGTTGACGACTCCAAAAATTGGACATTTCTTGGTGCAAGAAATAAAAGTATCATTTTTAATTATAAAGGACATTTGGAGCAAAGTTACCACAATCATAGTGCAGCTAATAACTTTTGAATGTTGCTTACAGGTATTTACTATTTTAAAAAAAGGAAGAAATTGTTACTATAGAAACTACTAAATCACATAATTTACATGCTATTTGGAAGACATAGTCTTTCTTAACAGAGATACTATTCAATATGTCATTGGAATTGTGAAGTTTATAGGTTTATATCTCTAACGTCAAGAACAGATTACCATGGATTTAAGTAAAGGACACTGCTTAATTGAAGGAAATAATGGCAAACTATTTTTGAAGCAGGAGGCTGTCATATACCTTTCTCTAAACCTCTCTGATTGTATCCATTTAGAAATGCTGTGTTCTAATTGATTGTACTCTAGGGTCTAAACTTTATTTCAAAATGAAATAAAGAATAGCTGGTCTTCTGTTCCTAATGAGTTCTTATAGCTTTATGATCTCAAGCTTTAAAGGATGATCTAAAAAAAAATAAGCTGGGAAACAAATTTAGTAAAATAATAATTTTCTGAATACAAGAGATCTATAAAGAATTTAATTGTTAAAAAGCTAATACCAAAATGAAAAAGCAAGAAGAGAATTTTTTAAAAGTTTATAATTTGTAGAGAAGCTTGAAATTTTCTTAAGGCCAATGTAGTATTCCTTAGAAACTAGGAATCTGACCTAAAGTAAGCAGTATCTGCATAAGTGATAATGTTGAAATGCATCAGGGGTAATAAGGAAACCTGTCTGAAGATTTACAGTCTGATTAGAGTTCTAGTCTAATAATTTAGATTAGACTAGTCATTTAGATTAGTCTAGTCATTTAAAAATGGTTTCAGATCCTGTGTCTGAGCCTAGCCTTAACTGCCAGCTGTAACTCATACTGCCAGGTCAGTATTTTTTTCTACTGTCACAGCCAGTCATCTTTCTCTGACCATTCCTGAAAATAATAATGTCATTAAATAGTTGGAAGAATGCTACTCATTAACTTGTTGAAATAATTTGCTGCCATTTTAGGACAATTCCAGTGAATGAAAAGGGCACTGTATTTCATCTACTCAGTGAAGAACGACAAGAACAAACCATATCTAAAGATGGACAGTGGGATTCATTGGGTGAAAAAGGTTGGGATTGAGACTCAGGTTGCAAATCAAAAGACTCAGGTTTTGTTGGTAAGCAGAAGCTTTTTTTGTGACTTTTTCACCTGAGAAAGCGTGTGTCTGTTTTATTTTTCATAACCTTGCTGATTTGTTTGAAAATCATCTCTTAATGAAACAAATTTCTTCAGCAAAAGTATTTTAAATAAGTATGACTGATATTGTTCCTCAGGTGTATGTGTTTCATGAGTTGGACTCAGTGATCCTGATGAGTCCCTTCCAACTCAACATATTCTTTAAGTGTATGATTCCCAACTGTCTCTGGAGAGCATCAGGCTTGAAGTGATTTTATCCTTGCAGCAGGGACACACAAGAAGAAGGACCATAATTGCAACCTTTGCCACCATTTTTTCCTTAAGTTGCAGTGAGACCAATATTCCTCCCCTCCTTTTTTCAGCCTTCATTATGCCATTCTAGTAGTGTGCTATGCACTGTCGTTACTTCTTAAGGTCTCATTTTCTATTCAGCTTTGTCTGATGGATAATATAGAAGCATATGGAAATGCAGAAGGACATGGCCAGAAGAGAAGGCTGATTAAAGAGTGGGTAAAATATGGAATAGTATTATGCACACAGCCTCAGTACTTGCTATTATATCTTTATATACCTTCATCCTGCAAGAAAATCCCAAAAAGTTATTTTTTGGGATATGTAGTTGAAGGAGTTCATCCTTTATGAGATCTCTTACAGGAACAAAATGAAATTTTCTCTCACTCAGCTTCTACATTATAGTATCAGAAAAAGTGTGTGAAACTATTGTGTGAATTGTAATGATAACAATGCTGCAACAAATTGGGGCAAAAACATATATTCAAATTTTATGACATCCTTCTGTGTACTCTCTCCTTTAGATGGTGAGGTTTACATAAATATCTTTAAAAATCTGCCTGTTGTTATTCTGCAAGTTAACAAATCTGTGTAACTATTATATTCTAGAATATGTTTTAAATATTTGTTAGCCAATTACAGCAAAGTCTTTCATTCAAATTCAATGAAGTTTAGTAGGTCTGTAAATATACATATGTTTTCTGTAATTTTTTTTGTATATGGATGTCTTAAACCTCATAGTGTGTGCATACATTGGGGTAGGTGTCACAAAAAACAAAATGCTGGTTTTTAAAAGCATCTTCTATTATGGGCATGTTATTTTTGTTTCAAGTCAGCTAGATCATCCCAGTTTGTAGGCATTTTTGACAGGCAGCTGACACCTTCTCTAAACATTTGAACCATAGATGTGATATTCAAAAGCTAAATATGTCTGGATGGTCCTCAGATCTCAACTGGGAAATTCTAGATCCCAGATCTGGATGTAAATCTCAGGATGCATCTTAACTCAAGTTTGGACAGGATGTTCATATATTCCATCCCTTCTTTGTCTTTTATAGACTCCAGGTGAATGAGCAGTTGCATGTTGACTCTTGTCCCAGAATTTAAATATAGCCTAAGTGAACTCTTACTTACTATAGACAAGAGGGCTGTGCAACTTCTTGCTAAAGGGGTTGTAGTTGCAAGACATAAGAAGAAAATGAGAAGTGCTTGAAAAAGAGCAGGTTTGCATTGGTCAGCACCAGGGTGCACAAGTACCTACACCTGAACCATCAGTAGAATATACACTGTGCTCATGTAAAAAAAGTTTGGGCTAAACAGTTCATGGAATTAAGACACAATGCCCATCCTTTTGTTCATGTGTGCATCTCTGAAATTCTATGTAATGGTTATCGTATCGCTGCTGTGGAGGCTGTCTCATTTCCCTGAAATAAATGGGGACATATGGTCAGAATAGTGGGTAAATATGAACTACCCTTTTGACTTTATGAGGAGGCAATTCCACCCTTCATTCTGCTTATCTTTTTGAAAAGACGTTAGAGTCCTGATAAAGATTGCAGTTTGGGACTTTGTTGAAAAATTTGTTACTGGACCAGGTGTTCACCAGTGCAGATGAGCTCATGAAAGGAGGTAAGATTGTGGCAGTCTGGGATGATGTAACCATGCCCTGGATGAGTTTGTGATCTGAAGAAGTGTGGCCTGGCAAGGAGCAAAGTCAAGACTCTGAAATTTGTGAGATCAGAATTCCAGCTGTTTAAGGAGTTGGTTAATGAGATCCCCTGGGTAACTTTCCTTATGAACAGAGGGCCTGACCAGAGAGTGCAACATTTTAAGACCACTTTTCTTAGAGCACCAGAGCTCTTCATCCCAGTGTGCAGGAAATCAAGCTAAACCAGAAAGGTTTAGCAAGGATCTGCTCCTTAAATTGAGGAGTAAGAAAAAAAATGCACAACCAGTGGGAGCAGGGACAGGTGACCTGGGGAGCAGACAGGAATACTGTTCAAATATGTAGGGATGAGATCAGGAAAACCAAGGTAAAGATAGAAGAGGACTTGGCAAGGGATGTGAAGAATAACAGGAAGGAATTCTATAAGTACATAAGTCAGATAAGAAAGGACAAATAGAGTGTACTCCCCCTCAGAAGCAAGAAGGGTGTCTTGATGGCAGTAGAGAAGGCTGAGTACTCTGAGTTCTTTGCCTCAGTCTTCACTGGCTTGCCACTTGTCTCAAGTCTCTGATTTTCTGGGTGGGTGTGTGGGGAGTAGAAGCCTTGCCACTATAAGCAAAGAGCAGGTTCTGAACCACATAATGAAGCTAAGTAGCCATAAGTCTATGGTACTTGATGACATGCATCCCAGGATCCTGAGGGAACTGGGTTATGTTTTTGCCAAGACACTCCATCATATTTGAAATGTCAAGACAGTCAGGTGAAGTCTCAAGTGACTGGAAAAAGGGAAACATCACTCACATGTTGTGTACAATGTTGTGTACAATGGCTCTATGTCCAGGTGGAGGCTAGTGATGAGTGGTGTCTGAGCCCTGGTCTGGTGGTCTTCAACATTTTAATCAACAATATAGACAATGAGATCATTGAGTGCACCTTGAGCACATTTGCAGATGTCATGAAGCTGGGAAGTGCAGTTGACACAACAAAAAAGGTGTGGCCAACAGGTCAAGAGAGGGGATTTTACCCCTCTCCTCATGAGACCTCATCTGGAGTGCTGCATTCGCATCTGGGATACTCAGCACAAGAAAGATGGGAGCCTGTTGGGAACCTGCAGATACAAGCTGAGACAACAGATGTTCAGACTAGAAAAGAGAAGGCTTCAGGGAGATTTCAGTACAGCTTTCCATTTACCATAAGGGATATATATAGAAAGGAGGGAGAGGGAGGAACTTTTTATACAGGCAGATAGTGACAGGACAAGGCACAATGGCTTTAATCTGAAAGAAGGCCGCTTTATTTAGATGTTAGTAAGAAATTCTTTATTTTGAGGATGTTGAAGCACTGGCACAGATTGCCCAGAGAAGTAATAGATGACCTATGCCTGGAAGGGTTCAGAGCCATGCTGGATGGGGCTTTGAGCGGCCTGATCTAGTGAGTGGCACCCTTGCTCATTCCAGAGAGATTGTAACTAGATGGCCTTTTGGTTCCTTTCCAACCCTAACCATTGTATGACTCTATTGTTCTATATTTGTTTGGTCATATTGACTTATTAATGGGAGGTTAACTCTTAACTAGCTTTCTAGATGAATTAGAAGCTGGACTTTGTAGCAAGTTCCTTTTTTCTGAGTAAATTATTTTGATTAAGCCATCTTCTGAATGAAATTGGCTGAATAAATGTTTTTGTATGTAATGTATAGCATTTTGATCTCATATTATGCATGTCCTGTTTGTTGATTTCAGATTATTGCAATAATTCCTTTTTTTAAAAAACAGGCACAAATCCAGCATATCCTCATTAGATTACAATAATTTTGTAGAATGACATTTAACTCACGTTTTCATTAAAACTGCTTTTTACTCATTTAATTTCTTTTAATTCGAAAATGAAAAAAAGTCTTTCCATCTGTTCTTCCCTATTTGCTTTCTTCTTTAAAACAATTTTGCCCTTCTGTTTTGCCAAAAATAGTTGTACTTAACTAACTAAAGTATGATTCTACTGTGCAACTCACCACATCTCTCATGAAATTGTTTACTGTTCTTGCTGTTATTATCAAGACATGAAGGAACATTTGAGTTCAGTGTTTTCTGCACTTCTAACATGGGTGCTGTTTTGCACATTTCAGGTATGATGTCTTGTTAATGAAAACTAGATTAGATTTTAACAGCACAGAAAACAACACCATTTTTAATATGATTATATTACTTATCATTAATAAAAGCTCCATTCATTATTTTAAACAATTTCAATAATGCTTTTTGTCTTTGAAACAGAACTTCCTGTGATGAATGAGCTATCTTTATGCTAATGGAATTATTAGAGGTTAAAACATAATAATCTTACTCCTGAAGTCCATGAGGTTTTTTCCCCCTTGAATCTAGTTGTGAATAGTAATCAAAGATTCACAGAAGCACTTGTAAACTCAATAAAATTTTCTGTTGGGAAAGAAAAATCTTCTAGTGGCATTTCTTGTTGAATATCTGTTTTCAAAAGTACATATAATTTTATTTATTAAAACAGAGAGTATAAAGGCAGTAGTAGATCTGATGAATTATGACAAACTGATTTTGACAAACTGAAGACTTTTTCTATATCCTAATAAAAAAGATCTGTTAAAGTATGGTGCTCTAAATGAAATCCGAAAAAGGTGATTAAACAGACAGTTGAAAAACTTATGTAAACAGTATTTCTTAAAGGTTAAGCAAACTCATTAAACACTTCATGAGGTTTCCATTGCAAACCATTCCGTAGTCCTGTCCAACTTTGTACTTTCATGGATGATTTGGGTGATGGGATAGGAAGGATGCAAATTTTCAAATTACACAAAGCTAAGAGGTCTGCAAACCTTTCAGAAGTCAAGATGCACATTTGAAATTAACCTAAAATAGTGATAAGTAATTTAAAATAAATTATTGCAATTAAATTAAGGGAAGTGTGAGATTTTTATTTAGGAAAATGCAATTCCTAAGTGCAAAGTTAAGATTACTGGTGTACTGGTATTTTTGTGGAGGAGGATCTAGGGAGGCTAAGTACAGCATCATGCTGTGAGGGAAAAGAACTTTCATAATTGGCTACAGAAATAAAAGTATTTCATTTGAACAGTGTTATATTTTGAAAATATTTTCTCCCTTCAGTTCAAATGATACCTTGAGCTGAAAAGGAAAAAGACAAAGAAAAAACCAAAACTTGAGCACTACTACTACATGCTACTTTATACAGTAACTTTGAAGAATATGGGCATGCTCAATCTAGAGACAAAATCACACAGAAGTACCAGGCCACTTAAGTGTTCAAAGTTCTTGAAACCCCTGAGGAGGAAGGACAGTTCTATATGTTTATTCGGGATAGGATGAGAATCACTTAGGCTTAAATAGCCTAAGCTTAAAAAGTCATATATTAAGGAAAAAAACTGACTTTAGGAAAGCAATGCATTCAATGAGATTTTTTAGAGAAACTGTGAAATACTTGTTGGACATTTTTAGGCAGCACAAACACATACAAAATGTGAAGAATGATTGAAGTCGTATTGCTGCAGGCAAGACAATCTCTTCAGGGTACTTTGCTCCCTGTACAATTCTCAAAATTTCTGTTCACATGGAAAACTCATAAGTTCAAGTCATAAAAATAGACTCAGAGCCATAAAAACTACTCTGAGTTTTTGCTGTTGAAAAACATAGGACATAAAACATGATCTTTGAAAGATTCTGTATTATTGTCTGTTTTACTTTTTTTTAGGTTATATCATTTTAATTGGAACAGGAGCCAAGATTATCGTGTATAATGTAAATCACCTCAACTACTTCTACCCTATATACAATTCTAAAGTCAGTAAGCCAGGTGAGATACATAAGTATTTAATGTTGCATAAATAAATAGCATAGTGAAAAGACAACGTAAAAAATTAATAGAAAAATATGCACTGATTTCTGAAGCAGTTGCATGCCTATTATCTACTACTTAGATAGTGAACACTGCTTCACTGAATCAGTGAATACTGATTTTGAAGATCTCTGCTGACAAATGGTCTTCACTATAGTGATCCAGGTGAATACCTGGGTGTTTCTCCATACTCTGAAAGTTCTGAAGCTGCACTACTGGTTCTGTAGCAGTGCTGAGTCAATATTCTCAAGTCATTAAAGCAGAATGCTGAAAAGGATTCAGAACTCAAATTGCAAGAACTGCAATAAATCTGATGGAGAGTGGTCATCTTGTTAATATTTGGTTTTTTGCTCATTTCTAAAATATATTTGCAACTATTTCAGATGTTTCACCTGAATTTATATTTCACCCTAAAATTATAACTGGTATTAACTTTAGTTCCTAGAATTCTGTGCTCTGGATGTTGTGTTGAAATGTCTTCAAGTGCTATCAGCATATTAGCATGAAGTGTGCTTTCTTTACTATTGCATAGTATTTACTCAGTCTTTTTAAATATCAAGAACTGGGCTTGTGTGAATTTTTGTGTGTGTATATTTATTACTTTTAAGTATATTAAAATATATGCATATATGGTATACATGTGTGTGTGAATACAGTCCCCAGGATCACCTTGGGAGGCTAAGTAGACACTGTAAGTGGAAAAAGATCTTTTTCTGTTAAGACTGAACATATGTTGTAGTCTTCCTAAAGGAAGATAATATCTTTCATATGCAAATCTTTAATATTGACAATATATTTTTAAAAATTTTACTTCAGTGTTGAGATATGTAAATCAGATCAGCAACCTTTTGAAAGGAAAGCCATCCCCAGGAAGGCTACTTTTGTTCACTATGCAGCAATATTTGATGGAAGGGGATTAATAGAGTTACATTTTCTAAACTGTAATTGTTCAGAGGAATTATCCAGGTGACTTGAAACTGAACACTTAGTTTTTTGGTGTGCGTGGGAGTCACAGAATCACAGAATGATTTATGTTGGAAAAGACTTCCAAGATCATCAAGTCCAACTTTTGACTGATTGCCACCTTGCCAAATAAACCATAGCACTAATTGCCACGTTGAGTTGTTTCTTGAACACTTTTAGGGTTGGTGACTCCATCACCTTCCTGGGCAGGCAGTTCCAATGGGATGTCCAACCAAAACCTTCCCAGGTGGAGCTTGAGGCTATTTCCTCCTGTCCTGTCACCAGTTGCCTAGGACAAGAGGCTGCCCCCCACACTGCAACACTCTCAGACTGTTGTAGAGAGCAAAGGTTTCCTCCTGAGCCTCCTTTTCTTCAGGCTCCCTCAGCCACTCCTCCTGTGACTTACTCTCCAGACCATTCCCAAGCTCTATTGCCCCTCTCTGGACATGATCACATCTCAATGTCTTTCTTGTAGTGAGGGGCCCAGAACAAAACACAGCACTTCAGGGGTGGCCTAACCAATGCCAAGTACAGGGGGACAATCACTGCCCTGGTCCTGCTGGCCACACTCTTGCTAATATAGAGGATGCCATTGTCCTTCTTGGCCACCTGCGCATAGGCTGGCTCATGTTCAGCAAGTCAAGGAGCGAGGGAGTAATCATTATGCATTGAAATTTGCATTCAGGTTCTAAAATAGCAGATTTTCCAATGTGCTGAATAAAATGACTTAATTATCAAAATTACATACAATTAAAAATTTGTACAATGCTCACCTCTGACATCTTTCAATTTCTGCTACTCTGGGTCTGCCAAAGGTATAGGTAGATTCCACTGTGAGCTATTCTTCCCATGTAATAAATCTCAAGTCTGTGGTGCACATCTGGGAGATAATATTAACATTTTGCTGTTATGGAAAATTGACTAGAGTTACATCAGACAGTGAGTAGAACTGAATTTATAAAAGTAGATTTTTATGCTAATGGAAAAAAATCCACAAGACTGGTATTTTTCTTTTTTAAAAATGTATGTCATGGTGTTGTACACTGTAGCCTGTGCTTGGACTTTGGCTGATTGGACAGTATATGTTAAAATTCTGTTTACATCTGTAGTACGGTGAGACAGCTGCACAACCTTCATATGCACTGAGAACTAAATTTGACCCTCCAAATTCTGCAGGCACTATATCCAAAAAACGTATCTGGAAAAAGTGTATTAACCACACATAATAAATTATTTCTAATTTTTCATTTCCTGGCAATAGAAATGTTAGAAAGCCTATTCTTTCCAATCATGAATAGAGAAAATTGTGAACAGATCCAAGGAGAAAAGAAAGATGCAACCCAAACTAACATCACTTGATAGTATAATTTTAAACTATAGCTGCAACAGCATAAGACTTTATGCAAGCTATCTAAACCTGAAAAAGGCAAGAATTATTGTACTTTTACAGTGCTTTTTATTTTCAAGTTGACCTATAAACACAGCAAATACATTTTCCCTGTAAGCTTAGCTTTGAATGGTATATGGTGATATTCATGCTTTTATTTCAGAGTACTGTATGTGAATAATGTAGGGCACAACTTTTAGTGACTAAATTAAGTCATCATAGAATATCTTAAATTGGAAGGGATCCATAAGAATCATTGAGTTCAACTCCCTGTTCTTTGCAAGACCATTTCCTAACGTTCAGCCTGAATTTCCCCTTATGCTACGTAATTTCATTTCCTTGTGTTCCGCCGCAAGTCACCAGGAGATCAGCACCTGGTGATGGAAGGAAGATGTAGAGTGTGATGAGGGTACCCCTCAGTCTTATAAACACAACATGGAAATATCCATAAATGTCATGTTTTTAAAAGCAAAAAATTCATTATTATCTGAAATTCAGGCAATCAGTAACTTTTAAAGACCAAAACTTTTCTCTTTTAGGCTTCTTTAAGACATCTTGATTTCAGGAGGGTCAGGATTAATCATATTTCCAGTATGTTTGTGTGCAGGGCCGCAAGTTCCTAGGCAAATTTTCAGTCTACTACAAATTTCACCACACTGATTGCAGAGAAATTTTAAATTCGTAGTTTGGACTTTTTAAACTATTTTCAAATGTATCCCATTTTCCTTATTTTTAATATTTCTCTTGATTTTTACAAAGGACATTTCACAGCCTTCTCTAAGGGCTCGTATATTGCATCAAAGAAGGTGGGGAATGTATGATGTATATTAGCTTCAGAAGCACATCTGTGAGCTCAGATTGGATGAAAGGTCATAAACACAATGAATGTTGCTAGGTAACAGTGCCTTTTAGTCAATTTAGTTGTGAAAATGAAAGGGTTTTTTTGTACAAAGATAGCCTATTTGGATAGTGCAGTGAACAGTCACTTTGTTTTGATCTTCAGAGCTGTAATTTCAAAATAACAAACCTTTTCCCTTGAGAAAAAAAACCAACACATTTTTTCTATTTACAATGTACTTTACCAGAAAACATTCAAAGTCATGATAAAAATGAAAGTTGAGAGAGAGAGAGTTATGATTGTTCCTGATTAATGAAAGAATGATTTTTGTTACTTGCCGTGGCTTTTCAATTCAGATTGAAAAATATTAATCGTTAAGGAGCAAAGGTATATCTATTGAAACGCTGTAAAAACTAAAGCAGTGCGAAAAGAATAATAAAACAACCAACCTGTTCCTCTTTAAAAACATTTGCTTTTAAATCAAGCACTCTTCATGAAAGCTATTACTTCACTTTTAAGGAATCTTGACTCTTGTATTCTTTAAAATTATTAAACCTCAGAGAAAACAAACTATTAGTAATATAGCTGGACTGAAAGTTTACATTAGTAAATTGAATGGATGATGCAATACTAGATTAACAGATGATATAATCAAATCCAAAAGTTTTTTCTGTTTTCTTCTTTTTTTATAAAGATGACATTATTTTTTATGAATTTTTGCACTCACATGATTTAATATTAGAGACGGTAATTTTATGCAATGGCTACTTAGAGTCAAAAGGAAAACTGCTTTGAGAGGAGGAACTTGAGCTTATTAGTCTCACTTGAGACTAATATGAGTTAAGATTTAATTTATGCTCTATGTTTTTGTGTAATGACTCAAACCGGCTTCAATAGCAGGGAATAGCATAATCAAATTCAAGTTGTCTGTTTGCTCAAGTTGTTTGATGTATTAGATCCCATGGGTAAAAAGAATATAAGTATACACCTAAATTAGTATGTTTTAATAGTGCCATAAAGACTGAAGATTGATTGTGTTGAAATATATCAATTAGCTATTATCTGTATCTATTATCTATAGCTATTGGAAAGCAACCATATGAGGGCCACGAAGATGGTGAAGGGTCTGGAGGGGAAGCCACAGGACAAGTGACTGGGGTCACTTGGTCTATTCAACCTGGAAGGGACTGAGGGAAGACCTCATTGCAGCCTACAACTTCCCTGTGAGTGGGACAGGAGGGGCAGACACTTCTCTTTGCTGTCATGACTGGTGACAGGGGCTGACGAAATGACATGAAGCTGAGTTAGGGGAGGTTTAGATTGGATATCAGGAAAAATTTTGCACCACAAGGGTGTTTGGGCACTGGAACAGGCTCAGCAAGGATGTGCTTATCAAGCCTGACAGAGTTCAAGAAGCATTTGGACAAATCTCTCAGGCACATGGTGTGATCCTTGGGGATGGCTCAGGAGTTGGACTTGATGATCCTGATGGGTCCCTTCCAATTCAGCATATTCCATGATTTTATAATATTCTAGATTAAGACAGTGTAGTTATACCAATGTATGGGTCTGCTTCTTACCTGATGAACTGAAAAAGCCATTGTTGTCTAAAATTTTGAACAGTAGAATTGTGTCTCTGCTACGTGTATTGTTAGTGGCACACTTGCCATGTCACCTCAACTTGATTTGAAGGGCTTCTGCAAAGTCCAGATCTTTTGTAAACTGCAGCTACAACTGCCTCTGCTTGTTTTACTAACTGCTTCAACTGCTGATTGGAGTCTGCTTCTATTGTCATCTCACATTTTTAATAAAAATACACTTTTATATTTCAAAGGTTGCTATTTATTTTAATCCTTGCAATATCACTAGGCATTGACATAGATACAGAAACGCCTGCACTCTGCATCATCCCAGCCAAGAGTTCTAATAACATCTGTTAGTTTAATTCTAGAACACATAAATAAATTATGCTTGTCAACTTACTGTGACTTTTTCACCTGATGATAGACTTGTAACTGGAGTTAATTTTCTTCAAAATGATTGAACATTTTGGAAAATGTGTGTTTGGAAAATGTTTAAAAGGGAGTAGGTATTATGCTTCTACATTATTGGTGATACACAGTGGTACAATATTCTGATTCCCTGCTGCCCACACCCCTCCCAGTTGCTCTGCTGAGGCTGATTCTGTCTGACAATATTATGGTATCTATTCATTAGCTGTTGAAGTGAAAGAAGATATTTCAGATTTTTCTAAAATCAGGATGATGCAGAGCTGAATAGGTGTCCAGTGAAGCTGCATGCATTTCGTTGTCTTGTTATCAACATATCTAGTAATGTAGGAAAACTTTTTTTAATGAAAATTGATTTGACCAAGAATGAGGTACTAGCCCCAACAAATTGCAGCAAGATAGTAATATCATCTCAATCTCATTAAGAGTCCAGGGATCCAAGACATATGGCAATTATCTCTGGTTTTCCAAATTGTTATGGTGTTATCAGTGAATTTTACAATTTGTAGCCACTTACTAAAATAAATTTTAGTATGTTAAACAATTTTCTGCTTATTTGTGATTTTAGAGTTGCTTAGTATAAAAACAATCCTTGTAAAAATATATGAGTTGTAGGTAATCTGAATATGTGAGATAAATGTAATCTGAATTTCAAGAAGTTGTTGTTTGGTTAAAATTTGAGATATTGAAGGCAACAAACCTAATGTTCTTGTTGTTACAAGTTAGAGTATCAGTGATATTGTTTTGTGCTTTATTGTATCAATTGCCCAGGTGTCTTCTCTTTAGTGAGGTTAGCATGTAGCTAAATTCGCCTGCGTAATTATTTTTATCGCTTAAAATGTTCAAACGCAATAATTTAATTGAGAACCTTATTTCAACTATGGAATTTTATAATAAAAAATATTCTATTTGATCTCTGTATCAAGCTCTTACTCAGAAAATTATTGAATCAAAAGTATATGACGTTAACAAAAGTATCAAAGTATCTCTTAGAACAGATTGAGAGGAGTATAAACTACGGCCATAAAGAACCTTCTTCGTAAACTAATATGACATTCTACGCAAAATAAGACATAGCATTACCCTGGATGAATTCTTACTGCAAGTGCAGTGACTGTGGTTAGACTCATGAGTTTTGGAAAGAAGCTTCCTCCCTATCTCAAAATGCTCTGAGGACGAAAATTAGCTGTTTTAAAGGCTGGTTATCTTTACTGCTACTCCCAGTTACAACTGTTTTGCATATAGAGGTAACTTAGTCGACTTATTTCTCTTTGATATTCTTTTCTGTATGCATTCAAGCATAATTTTGTAGGCTCCTATAGATGTATGGCAAAGTTACTATTCACATTGTGTTCTAATCCTCACGGCATGCTTTCCCTCATGCCAGGAAAAGTGTTTGTTCAGATGTATGGTAATCTGGAACAGGAAACTAAACTGGTAGAAGAGCAGTCAATGGGAAAATGACAAGTGCTGGGGGAAGAGAAATAAGAATGAAAAAGTGGCAAGATAGGGAATGCTTTGCCACTTCAGCACAAATTTAAGTTAATAGTGAACTGTAAGCTTAACCTCATCATTACAGTACAATACATTGAAAGTTTACACTCAGATGATTGTTTATTCTGATTCTTGCCAGCCTTTGTAAAATTCAGTGCATTTGAAGTGAAAGATCCTCATAGAAGTGGATGGTGTCATATGCTATAGCAGTATTTTAGATTCTAGGGAATATTTAGTTGTGAAAACACTGGTGACTCTGGACCAACAAATGGATAAACAGAAGTTTCATTAAAAATATACTGAATTCAACAAAATGCTTTTTGCCTTAAGTTTCAAAACCATATTTTTTTTATAATGAGGTGCCATTAAGGTTAAATACAGGAAAGTGTTTTACTACCAAAGCTGTTTGCTTTCTCATTTGTCCAATAGGCAATGCTTCAATATTTACTACATGGATATACCCATTAATTGCAAAATAATCACTGTTCTACTGTCACATGATGTGCATGTTGCAGCTTTAATTGGAGAAAATTGCATTGAGTTTGATAGGTAATAGCTCTATTTAATACTGGGATGAGTTTAAAATCCTTCATATGCTGGAGATTTGGGCAGAGAGAAACCTGAGGGTCATCAAGGAGGAATAACTCCAAGGACCAGCACAGGCTGGGGACTGACTGCTGGAGAGCAGTTCTGTGGAGAAGGAGCTGGGAGTCTTGGTGGATGACAACTTGAACATGAGCTAGCAGTGTGTCCTTGCTGCCAGGAGAGGCAATGATATCCTGGGGAGAATCAGGACAAGTGTGGCCAGCAGATCAAGGAAGGTGATCCTGCCCCTCTACTTGGCCCTAGTGAGGCCACATCCAGAGTGCTGTGTCCAGTTCTGGGCTCCTTAGCACAAGAAAGACAAGGAGCTTCTGGAGAGCATCCAGTGGTGGCTACAATGATGATTTGGGGTCTGGAGCATCTCTTATGAGGAGAGACGGTGGGAGCTGGACCTGTTTAATCTGGAGAAGAGAAGACTGAGAAGAAATCTCATTAACTCATATAAATATCTCAGAGGCACGTGCCAAGAGGATGATGCCAGACAGGGTGAGGAGCAA
>VWZP01010904.1:3465244-3542744 GCA_013396995.1 Dicaeum eximium | reverse complement strand
TCAACAAGCTTATTGTTGTTATTAACAAATTTCTAGCAAGAAGTGGATTTCTGCTACATTTGGAAAAACAAACATTTATTTATCTTACAGCTTTCCTGTAGTATTCATCATCACCCTACCTTAGTATTACATGGCCACAACTGAATCTACTCTTCTCATGGCTTTCTTGAGGTTTTATGTTCTCTTTTAACAGAAATAAAACTAAAGGCACAGACCTGCAAGCAGCTTTGTGGGTATCTTTACCGAGAGTGGTAGCTCCATGGAGCATATTTAATTTGTTAGGAATGCTCTTGTGGAGGAAATACATATAAAAGACTAACATATTGTTAGTTTAGTTCAAAGTCCCTTAAATTCAGCTATGGATGCTGTTTTCTTTAGTGAGGTTTCAATACCTTGCCCAAATTCAAAACTTAAACACAGTCTAAATTACATTTATTCTAGTTCAGCATCTTAATTTTTTACGATATACATATAAATATAGTATTTTTCAGTTTACATAATGTTGATAATCAACAAGTCTATTTCTTTCAGAAACAGTGATGGTTCTGGTTCTCTACCATGCCAGAAAATGTCAAATATATTTGATGAAAGTATTAGGAGCCCACAAATAAGACTAATTTTATTTTCAGACATCTTGAACTAAACATTCTAAAATAGAATTGTGTTTGTGCCAGGAAACTATATTTCTAGAGAAAGCACTTATCATAGCATTAGTCTGATGAAGATTGCTAAAAAATGGGTGCCAGATTAATAATAAGAAAAACCATATTATATTAGTATTCATAGGTATTGATCAGTTTTGCAATTTAGAACTATGAAAGGCTTTTTTGACATTCAGTTGTTGTCTTCCAAGTAATAGCTTGTTCATGGACAATCGTGAAGATGCTTGAAAACTAAATGAATACTATATTTGTAAAATATATATTTGAATTATGTAATTTTGGTGTTTTCTCCCTATTATAGGACATTTGTGTGACCTCCATTGAATATAATAACATAATTTCTCATTAAGAGTCAAAACCTTTGGAGCTTAAGGGTTTTGCTGTATCCTGGAGCACTTTCTCTAGCCTTATATTTACACTATTCCGAGTTCTGTTGTCCAAGAGTAGAAATTATATTGGTGCAAATGTGGTAAAATAGCAATCCAATTAGCACTATACTAATTTTAACACATATGCAATATGTAACAAAAATCTAAAAGTTGTTTGTAACTGTGAAAAACCTTCTTGGTACACAGTACTTCCTAGTGTAAGCTTTTTTCAGGACAATTAACCTTAGCATATAGACCAGCAGCTCTGAAAATAAATACACTGGAAAACATAGAAGAAAGACATCATGGTTAATGCAAATTAATGTAATCATAGATTCAGAAAAAATAAACTACTCCAGTGCCACAGTTTATTTAGTTTTGTTACTTGACAGTCTTAACCTTTCTTTCTATTCTGGTGATTCATATTTATCATCTCCTTTGTTGTGAAATGATTTTACCAAAATATATTTATATTATTCCATCTTTTTTCCATTTTTGATTGATTCCTGAAGCAGAAAAGCCCCAAACAAAATCAAGAATGGATCTATTTCACAATTATGCTTGCTCAATGCACTATGATTTTTTTATTGTGACTGAAGTCTTTTTCCAAGGATCTGTATGCTACAGACAGATTTTTTTTTTTTACCAGAGCAAATTCAAGTGCAGCTTTAGCCTTTCGTACTCAGTCTCCATCGACCTGTCAGAGACATCACAGTGATTGACTGCCCTGGCAGATGTGCCGCTATAACAGGTAACTTGATCATCCAGACCCATCTGTCTCTCAGTCCTCTTCAATTCACACTTTCAAAATTATTAGAGATTAGGGAGGGGTCGGATTCTTTGTTGTGATTTTTTTTTTTAAATTTAGGATATCTGTATTTCACAAAAGGTTACCCTCGGTAAATGAATGGTGATGTACAGTACTTGAGCCATATCCTACTAAGAGGAGCTTGCTAGCATTGTTCAGTGTCAGTGTTTCAGATCTGGGTTAACAATATCCAGAGAATTTAAAAACTTGCTTGTGTGGTGTCTAAAATTAAGGATAGTTTTTTAGAACCACAGTGGTAATAATAGAATGATGTTTCAAAGATATCAGTTCCAATGTGAGACAGATGGGCTGTTTAACTGCGCTTAGTGAGAGGAGAGGATCTGATTCAGTGGGAGTATTTTCACGTCTTCTCTTCAGTGCCCACAGCCTGGCAAATGTTGTGACATCATTAAGCTGAACTGCTGATTTTAGATGGGTCTGGAACAAGAACGGGCAGGGGTAACTCAAGCTTCCTGCTGAAATGTAGTTAACTAATTTACTCGTGTCACTATTTCTGATAATTACTTTTCACCAAAATATTTTGCTGTGCTTGTGTGGAGAGGATTTCATTCCACAAGTCAACACCCTAAGTGTTGTAGCCTCACAGGATCTATCAACAGCTTCTATTAAGAGAGAATATAATCTTGGTGAGAGCAGTGGCTAACACTTCTCTTTTCTATTTCTCAGTAAAGTCTACTGCATACTCACTATCAAGGGATGTACATTGGCACAGATGACATAGTTCACAATATAAGGGGAAGTAACATACTGAAGCAAGCAAAACAAGGTAAAATGAATGACAACTGACAAAAAAGCAAGTGAACTCAAAATATTTTTTTTCAAATGAGAGGAATAAAAATATGTTAAGTGTGTACATAAGCAATGACACATGCAGAATAAAAAGAGATAAATAGTGGGGGGAGGGGTAGAGGACTAAGGAATATGTTAAACCAGAAAAGACCTCTCAGGTGCATATTGGCAAAGCTATTGGTGCATACTAGAACCTGAGGTGATCTTGGGAGCCACAGCAGCAAAATTAAAGCTTCATTCGTTCCTGAAAATTATGCTTAGCATCCTGGACCTACAACTTTAGCAGGATCTAAGCCACTCAGCCTGTGCTTGTCATTTCATTAATAAATTTCAATGACTAAATGAGACCAGTAGGTTTTTTATGAAGGAATCTGTAATTGTGACCTAATTGTTTTGATTTTTGGAATGGGAAAAAATCAGAAAAACATTCACTTTTACTATGTTACATGATATGTGTGGAGGGTTTCTGGTGTACAGTCCTTTGTTCCAAAGCCAGCAAACCAGGTAGCATGACAGTCATCACCTTGTCATGATTCATGGAACATAGCACTGGAGCAATCCAACACACAGCTGAATACAGACAGCTGAGCATTGGCACAGGCACGGGAAAGGTGTAAAGGACTCACAGGAGATTACTCTGTGGATTAACCAGTTTTCTTTTTTTCAGATGCACACCTGTGCAAGAATGGCACAACCTGTTCTAAATGGAATTATGACTGTAGTGTGGGAAACGAAAATGCCAACCTCACTTCTTGGGTGTTCAGGCTGGAGATCAGGTAAAGAGTTGAAGAAACGAGTTTTGAGTAGAGAAAATTGCTGTGGATGCTTTGTGACAGAGTTGCCTGGCCGTGCCTCTGTATGGTTGCAAGCCAAGGTAGGCTTCTTCCAAGAAAGCTGCTGCTTTATTTAACACGCATCTTAAGAATTCCTGGGTAAGTAATACTGATACTGCATTGATGTGTTACAAGCATCTTCTATGTCACTCTTGAATAAGACTTTAGGTAGATTTTAGATAACTTATTAAATAGGTTCTTTGTGCATTGATCTTTAAATAACTAGGCATGGAAATTCTAAACAGTAAACCTACCCCTATTTATTGACATATCAAGTGAAATGTACTTTTTTCTGAATGATTTTTTTTCTCAGCTGGCAAGAAAGTTATCTAGAGACTTCGGGACCTCATGGCAATCAGCATTCTTGAAACAGTAGGCTAAAAGTCACATCCAAATAAAATCCGTTTCTAACAGATATTGACTCAGAAAATTCTGAACTTGACCTGAGTTTTTATGATCCCCTCCTAACTTAACAGTAAACATGTTAAAATATGCATATATGATATGGAAAATATATGTTGATATGTAGACTTTGTACAGTGCTGGGAAATTAATGAGATACGCAGGTAAGATGTCCTATAATTAGGTGCCTATGACTGTTTAAAAAATATTAAATCTGTAAAAACATTTCATGGTCACAAAATCTACTCAAATGATAATGAACTGTACTTAAGTCTACTTTATATTACTATAGAAAGTATCTGTCCCAGGGTATCTTCCACTGCTAGGTGCCAGTCTTTCAAAATGAATAATCTAGTTTATCCATTTGGTCCAGTGAGGTGCAGACTCACAGAACTGTCTTTCAAGATTCAAACAGTAAAAGTATGTCTCTAGAAATGCTCTTCTGCATATGATAAACCACAAGACAATAGACCTGGAAAAAACAGTAGAGTGGGCTTGAATAATACGAGAGTGGAAGTACATCCATTTAGATAACAGAACTAAAGTTGTGATTTGTGGTAAGACAATCTCAAGATTCCTTTGGTCAGCTCTTTGATAAATCTGCTTTTGGTACAAAGGAGAAAATTCATTCTTTAGCACTGTGATTTAGTCTTTTGTCTTAATCTAGCATAACCAATAAACTTGATTCTATGTTCTTTTAGGGCAGATACCAAAAGCTATCTGAAAGGTACATGGAAGTTGACAATGCAAAGCTAAGAATGAATTTTGGACTAACACGTTTCACTACTGCAGGGCCCTCATATGTCAGTTCAGGAAAAGTTGTCTAAGCAGATTGAAAGCATCAGTCTCCTTCTTCACTTAAAATGTTTGCAGAATAAATTAAGCTTTTTCTTTGTTCCATTTTTGTGTGCACCGAATATGCATCATCTATGTGAACTAGAAATAATTTTTTACTGTATTGTGACTATTTTATGGGGTTTCCTTCTGCTTATGTTTTCCCTTGCAACTCTAACAATTCCCAAAGTTAATGTAAATACACCTAGGCTGAAGTTTTTCTATGGTAGTTTAGATTTAACTTGAAATACATAAGGAGGACTTGAATCAAGGAATTAGAACTCACAAGTTAGCAGTCAAAACAGCTTGCTTCGTACTGCTTTCTTATGGTTTTCTCAAAGCTTCAGTGGAAAGGATAGAAAGTGACACTCCTACACTTAAGCCATTCTGTAGGCCATCTCCTTGAAAAAAAAGGAAATGTAGGATTAGTCACCCATAGGCAATGGTGGAAAAGGAATCGCTTGTGTTTCACAGGAAAGGCAATTATATAAAAGAGGGACACCGTTTTGTCTTTTATAAGACTATAGGACATGCATTGCACTTTTTGAGGTTTCTGGTGCGTATAATGAGACTTGAAGGATTAGCTGTTGAATAACTTTCAGGCACTTGGGTGAAGAAATGCCTGATTTATAGCACCCACTTTCATTTTGGTGGAAGTCAGGTGCTATCCTTGCAAAAATATGAATCCATATTTTTAAGTATCTCAAAAACTCAATAAGTACCTCAAAAACTTTGAAGGTAAAATATGCAGAATCTTCCAGAGGTCAGAACAAATAACCAACTTTAGTTGTAGGCACTTGCAAGTGAAGATCCTTTCTTCACATAAGAACTTGCTAATTTTGTATCTGGCCCTGCTGTCACTACAGGAGATGCCCTCCACATAGTAGTAGATTTCTATACCTAACAATGGCATACACCATATTATGCCAGATAAGAAAGACCCTTAAAGTAGTCACTGGGTAAATGAAAAAGGGAAAGTGATCTTCAAATGTTGCCTTTCCCTGGAAACTCAGATCTCAGTCTGTGCTAGGCTTCAGTCAGCATCCTCCCCTTCAGTCCTCAGAGCTAAACCATTTCCCAGAGTTATGTCATGAAGGCCTGCATTTAACAAAAGAGGAAAGTGGGCAGATTTTTCTTTCAAAAAGGGCCAAGGGGATATCCATATGTGTAGTCTTTTAGAATTTAGACCACTTACTCATACAGGACATGTATGTTTAGTTTGTTTCAGTTTTTACTGAAATAACTCAGCAGAATATATTGGTTTTTTTTCTCGTGGGAGATTATAGGTACTTTGCATCACTACATGTGTCTTTTGCGGTATATTTTAATTTTCTGTAAAACTTTTCCATTAAAGTTGTAATAGGTCTTGAATTGGAGAGCAAAACAAAAATGTGAATAAACATAGACATCAGTTACCTAAAGGGGAGGCCGCTTACATATGATAAATAAATTTAGATTGCCTTTGCTGTTAGGCACTTTAAAAGCTTCTTTTTTTTTTTTTTTTTTTTTTTTTGGCATGTACGCAAAAGTACAAGCTTTTAGAGAGCTTTGCTACCAAAATTTTTGGTACATTTCAGGTGCCCATAGACTGCTTTAAAATGGGAATTTTTGAAAAACTCATGTTTATAAACTATTAGTCACACTCCTCTTACCTGAACTTACACACTCTATTACACAAACACCTCTAGATTATAATGACAGTCCTATGTGTCAATTGGTACATAAAACCTTGGGTTTCAGTGAAACTATATCATGGAAGATTTTTAATCTTTGGAATTTGAGATGTGCTTGAAAAAGTATCTTGATTTAGAAAAAAAGAATATAGCAACAACAATAAGCCAAATCAATAACACAACCATCTTTCTAGTTATCAAGTTATGCTTAGTATATTTTCCAAAAGACCTCTTCTGAAGAATGTTTGGCTCTTTCAAACTGTGTTTTCTTCTGTTTTCTGAAAGATAGCTATAGGTCTATGCATATTTTATCTCTGCCCTTTTACTGCTATTTCTAGCTAATTATACCAATACAAGAAGCCTAAAGCAAATATGATTTTAGCAGTTTATTATATGAAAAATATCTTGCCCTTAGTGTATACTAACAAGATTTGTTCATGCAATTATTATTAGCAAGGACTCCACCTACTGGTTCAAATTATGCCAGGCAAGTAATCACAAAACTAGTTCATGCTCTAGGAAGAGCTTTGCTGCCTAAAGGTGCAATCATTCTGGTCTCCAGTAATTCTAGTATTTATATATATCTTCTGTGGAAGCAATCAGGTATACCTAAACCTTTATACTGCTCTTCAAATTCATCAGCAGAATTCACACAATTTACTTTCACAGATGATAATCCTAACTAATATTTCCCAACCTTAGCTGTAAAAATCAATTTAATGTGTGCCAATAAAACCGAAAAGGTCCAAAAACCATGGGATGTTTTTCTTTTGGTATTACCTGCATATATGGTATGTGGAAATGAATTTATACGGAAAGATTTAAAAACCCCATTAATAAAAGCACAGTCTGGCATAGTAAAAGTAAGCACTGCGAAACATGTAAATGCTGATTAAGCTCCTAATTCTTCACCTTCACAACCTTGAAAAGGCAGTAGAGGAGAAAATAGTGTGACAGAGTGGTTAGCTTTTTAGCAGAATTAAGATGAAATAAAGCAGTTTTTGTAAATTAGGCTTCTTTTTTAAGATATACACACACACGCACATACATGTGTCAGCAAGCCATCTCTATTTATTTTTCAGTACAACTTGTTATGCAATTATTTGCGTATAATCTACATAATGGCTGGATATTATTACTTTCACACACACATTTCCCACTGAAATCTATGGGACATTTACGTATTCAGGGAACGCACAATTGCTTCTATTCATGTATAGTCTAATACAGCAAATGATACAGACTCATAGCTGAAAATCAGATTAGGTATGGATGCAGAAGCCAGAGCTGCACCAAAATATCATTGCTTTAAGAAATTATGTTGCAATAAGGTATGATATTTTTCCAGATATAAATATACTGCAGTGTATAGGTTTCTTAAATAATCATTTGAATTTTGTTATCAAATTTCCATCAAGTACACTATCAATGATGAAGCTTCTCAAGTACGTTCATTTTTATTGATATGATGAGTTCTTCTGCTACCAGCAACTTTATGTAGTGTTAACTGAAACAAACAGTGTTAACTGAAACAAAATACAATATGGTACCATGTGACAGGAAAGTCATTCACCAAGGTCCAATGATTGTCTTTCCTGGCCATTCCAGCCGCTGCTTTTCAATACTGCATAGAAGCCTGACAGAATAGTACACACATCAATATCAACAAATGCAGTTGTGGATGGAGTCAGTCTTTTCAGGAAAGAGTTTTAACACAAGGAGAAAAAAAGTAGTCCACTAAATAAACACAAAACAAAGAATGTTGAAACACAGCGCAAATCTACCCAACAAAATTTACCTGACCCTTTAAAGCTCACCAAAACATGACAGAAGGTCCTCTTGATAGTCTGTATCATATATATGTTCTGAGACTGTGCTGCCCATATGTTCAGTAAAACTGTTGAATCTCAAAGTTATAATAATTTGCAATGAGGTGCCAGAACCAATTATTAAATATCATATGATCCAGCAGAGATGAAATAAAAATATACAGGGTCGATTTTACTGGCTCTGACTGTTGTGAAGATTATAAAATACTTAGAATTGCAGTTTAACTTAAGGGGAGTCTTAAACACTTCCTTATGCTTAAATTTTGCTCACAGCAGAATATCAGAAGCCAAATGCAGATGGTACATTTTCCTAGGTACAAAGAGAAGACTGCCCTTATCATTATTAATTTGAATATCAATTTAGTAAAAAAAAGATATGCTATTATGATATCCTTTAGTAATGTAAACCTTTGTTCAAAAGAGCAAGTGACAGCCAAAAGTACAATTCAAGTGAGAAAAAAGGTACAGTGTGATTAGATCAGTGAATGATACCATCTCAGCCAAATAGCTGCCTATAGTGTGGAAAAAGAAGACATTTAGGACTAAGTGTAAACAGTCATTATTTATTTACCATGACATCTCTTAAACATGAATGAGTGAATGTTTTAAATACTAGTTTCCATCTTTTAGCCAAGGTCAGCTCTTTCACACTGTTTTGTGCTTTTCCTCAAACTGTAAAACCCAGAGGTTTATCTGAGATGTTTATATCATTTTTGTCATTAAATACCAGGGAGGAGTTCAGCTGAAATGATTATTTATTATGTTCTCAATAAACTCACATAAATATGCTTTCAAATTAACTACAAAGCATCTCCCTGTTCTGAGTGTTTAAGAATTAAATCTTGTATTATACAATAGGACAAGAAAAGTTTTAATTTTAGCAGTGAATGCAAACCTGATCTTAATGTATTATGGCTGCAAGTATCAAAATGTTGCTGCTAAAGGAAAAAAAAAGTATTTCTGCCCTCAGTTATTGGAGTATTGCAAGAATAGGACCATGTTTGTCTATGTATGTTTACAGCACCTGTCAGCCGATACACGAGAAACAAGAAGAGTAATGTAAACTGATCCCCGCCTTTTGCTGAATATTTAATGCAGTCTGCTGGAAAGAAAAGCACAAACATTCTACTTTTCCAAAGCCTGTCTTCCTTGCCCTCTTCTAATTTTCTCTGGGGAGGGATGGGTTTCAAACTTGGTCAGTGCTAGTGCCCATTTGCTTCTAGATCTTTACTTTTCAGTCTTGGCTTTCTTCCTGTCTCCTGAAACGAAATTTACTTCATTTTAGCCACCTCACAGCAGACTTGTGTGTATATATTTTCAAGGAAATCTGATTGTCTGTATAGATTTTTAAATCAGCTTTCAGATCAAGTTCAGAAATTTGTAAACTGTTGTGTTGCGTCAGGCAATAGTGGAACACAGACCTCAGATGCACATCACCCAGTACTATAAAGTGATCTTTAAATAAGACAACCAGGGTATAAGTAGATTAAAGTGGCCAATAATGGGAAAACAAGTGCCCATTCCAAGTGTAATTGTAAGAAATTTAAGCCTCAGGAAGTTGCATTATATATTTTATTAAATTGAGGGTATATTCACACTTATTGTGGCTTGAAATTTGAACCAGTATTTTCTGCCTTTGGTTACCTTACTTTAGGATTCCTTAATGGGCTGAAGATGTAATGCATAATATCATATGACTGCTTTAAGTTTTCAAGTTAGTTTCTCAAAAGTCGTAATTTAATTTAAATTGACAACTCTACAATAAACCACTGTTCTCTCATAGCAAACAGTTTCTGACCTAAAATGCATGAAACAAGACCTTAAGATTCTAACAAAATCCCACTTCTTTGTCAGCTTAACCTTGTTTACAACAGAAAACATCTGATTTTGAGCAGAGCTACCAGTTAGCAATATGTAAAGCATTAGTTTTCAACAGGATTTAAATCCTCTTTATATTCAGTCTGCTGTTTTTCCAATAATCAAGAGAGAATGGAAATACTATCAAGCTTCCCATTGATGTAAAAAGAATGAATTTGTGCATATGCCAACACAGTCCTTTTTCAAAGTGTATCTTTACTGTTATCTGTTTAACATAGGAAAATAGAGAATCTGAGCCATGCCAAACAAAATAAACAGTGCAAGGGAAAATAATTTAAAAAATTATATATAGTGCACTATGTAAAATATTAAACCTTGTGTTTTGTGAGAGGTGTGGCCTTTGCACCTCTTATTCAAGGAGTTATAGGTTACTTTGCCAGTTTCAACACCAACATAATGGGTGTCTGTGAGTGTCAGATGCATTCTCTGATGTGACTCAGAAGCTGTATTGAGCCTGGTCAGCTACCTGTGAGAAGTCACTGCAGGTAGCTGCAGATGGAAAATATAAAAATAATTATTTCCTCTTAGCACTGATTGATTTAAGAGCTCCATAGTTCCACCTTCCTGAATCTTGGAATATTGTCCTGGAAACTTCAGAATCACATCTTATGCAAAGATGCTTCTGTCAAGTTTGAGAGAAGGACCCTTTGTCCACTGTTATTTTCTTGTATTTTTATGGGAAGTAACATGTTGTTTCCTTTATGCAGAACTGTCCTGAGGTAATCTCTATATTGCTCAAAAACACCGTAATTGAAAAAAAAATTTCACACAATGCCACCAAGTTTTAGGTTCTAGAGATGAATATATAGTCACCACAAATGATAAAGACTGCCACTTATATGAAGGATTGGATTCTTTGAATATGAGAAGTACTATTTCTCACAGGACTAACATGAGCTTATTTTTGCAAAACCATTGTGTTTGAGATTTAATTAAGTAATGAAATTTGGTAAGAATTTGAAGAGCTAATGGATTAAGAGTTGTAAAGGATGACTGTTGAATTAAAACCATGAAAAGAGTGGCATAACTCATGATTGGGTTCTATCACATACTAATGTTGTGATTTCCCCTTTAATTTGTGTTTTCCCCTGTCAGTTTGGTGTTTTTCAGGAGTTCATCCTCTGCCAATGAGAAGAGTTACAGATTAATGATGTGCCAGGGATGGTTGCATGTATTAGTTTTATGTGCATTCCTGTGTCCATACGTATATTCAAACACACTCACAAATATATGTATAATTTAATTTCTAAATGCTTTGGAGTTATTTTAAATGTCCATAAAAATGCCTGTTGTTTCTGTTAATAGCAGACAATATAGCATGCTGTATTCAGCATAGTTCAAGAAAGAGTTGAAGTTGAAAAAAGTTTTCAAATCTTTTACATAGATTTATAGGGAATAATTTCCAATATTAATCCTATATACTTCCTGATATATAGGACTTATCCTGGTATTTTTGCTCATCTTCTTAGTGAATATTCATGACTTATGGCTCATTACACTGCTAAAACACGGTGCAAATCCCAGTATGTGAGTGACTTTTAGTTGTAATAAGATAGAAAATATTATTCACAGATGTCAGAGGCAGGAATGAGTGATTCACTGTAGTGTGGAAAGGGAAGCAAAAGACTGATGCACTGCTATATAAGTTTAGGTTATTTAGATTTGGTGGCAGATTTCAGTTGCTACCTCCCCATACAGTCAACAAAGTGTCAGAAAGCAGCTCAGGGTACCTAGCAACCTCTGTCTTTTAGCTCTGTAGGAGTTCTTTGATGAAGACAGTTAAATGTGATGCCCTCCAACAAAAAAGAGTCTGAAAGATGTTGCGAAGCTCCGCTATTTCAGAAAATATACACATGATGCTTGGTTTTTGTAGAGGCAGAGGAACAAAAAAACTTGGAATTAGGACCAACAAAAACTCCATGAGGTTCTTTGCCTTATTTAAGAGAATATGTTTAGGTTTTGAAATTCCCCAAGCCTTATATTATCTATGCTTTATTCTAGCTTAGATTTCAGTGAGAAGCAGAATATTCTTATGTGTCTATGATGAAATGTGTTGACACTAGGAAATAATTAGGATAGGACTGATTCCATACCCATTGGGATCAATGAAAGGGCTGACTGATTCCTGTATTAGTTCATCCTTACATTGTGTTTTCAGTCCCTTTCTAAGGCTTATTCTTCTACATCCTTGTATTTTTTTGCTGATAGCAATCAATAACAGTAAAATAATGATAGAGAACAAGTTTGGAATAACAAGTAAATGTGACTATAATACTCTAGAAATAAATAAATGCTAATAGCATTAATTTCTTAAGATTAAAAGTTAACCCGTGAGAAGTATAAGGAAAGAATTGTGGGTAAAGTGTCTTTGAGGGAATGGATTATGATTAAGACTTCTAGTTAATGGGAAAGAATCTATATGCTGGAGATGACAGTTGCCTTTCCTGTTGCTTGTTTGAGTCATACATGTCAGTCAAACTCAAGCTTAATTGTGTACGTGATTACTTTGCTTGATGTTGGATCTATCATCTACAAGAAAGTACACAGTTTTTTCCCTTCTTCTTGAAATCCTCTTTTCTTTTTTGCATTCCTTCCTAACTCTAAATACTAAGGTTGAGTCAAAATTTTGTAGGGAAATGTCTGTCATCCCTCTGCATTCCAGGCATTTAATTGGAACTGAAAATGGGGAATAAACAGAAGGTTTGGGACCTTTCTCCACCTGCAAGGGAAGATATTACTATGAAATCACAAAGCTCTCTTTTTTGGGCTGTCAGCTTCCTTATTAACGTTCCATTAAGGGTATGGTTCAGTCAAAAATTAGGACAAAAACTCACAAAGCTGCAGTCTCCCAGACTTTTTTTAGTAGAAGACAAAGACAATTTGACATCTCAACTTCAGCCTTGCTCTGACTCACTTTTTGAAGAACTTATAGAAATACAACTCCAAAGAATGTTAGCTTTTGTAATTAGTCTTATTATTTCTCGAAACACTGACAATTGGGGTAAGATCTTTCAGAAAGTTTAAAGAAAAAGTAGGTAATTAAAAAGGAGGTGGTGAACTCTGAATGGAAAAATCTATGCCACTATTAGAATCTCTAATGATAGCTGCCCAAAGCACTGGTTTTCTGTGGGACTGTCAACCATATTATAAAAACTTTTAAATTTACATCTTGGTTCAAATTTTTTTTTTGGTTTAGAACCAGGGATTTGTCTTCTGTTGAGTTCTCTCCTTCATAGCTTCTATTAAATTTTGTATGTATCAACCACAGAGAAATCCTTGAAGACAAGAAATAAATTTCACATCATGCTTTGAGTGCTTTTCTCTCTAGCAATCTGTTTCTTAACATAACACAAGCACATGCAAATGGAGCCAAAGCAGACTGGTGTCCAGAATTAAGTAGAAATCAAGACAGCACTCTGTCTTAATTTCCAGCTACAGTCTCACAGGTGTGAAAATCAATAGTAATTGCCCTATGAATGCTTGAAAAATGAATGGAGACATGAGTGGACCTGGAAGGGCTCACAAGAGATGTTGAATCCTTCTTGACTTTAGGCTACACTCCTGTCAGTCCTCTTTCCATGGGCACTTCAAAGTACAAGTAACTCCTGGACCTTTGAAACTTACCTCACAGTTTTCAGAATACTAATATTTAGTTGTATGCTTCTGGAAGAAAAGTTATAGTCACAGACTATGGAAAAAATTATGTGCAGGTGGGCTGCCATAATTCAAGAATTTGACTTCATTTAGCACAGGAAGCTGAGGGTGTGAAAACATTAATGCTGACACACTATCCAGATGGCTAGTTTACCATGTGCAAGAAGACAGTACGGCAGTGATTATGCTGGAGCCAAAAATTACACGTGGAGATGGAACAAACTTCAAAAAGTCAGTCTCTTAAATGTGCCATTATACAAATTAATCTAAACTGATATGTTCATCTATTGCCCTACTAAAATACTACTGGTAGAATGTTGCAGGCAAGCTGTTCTGAAAACAAAGAGATTATCTTATTGCTATTTTTATGATGCCTGAGGTGCTCCATCACAACCTTTTTTGTACATTCAATCCTCATTGTGTTTCATGACAGTCAATCTATACACTTGAAATACATAGGTGTGTATTAGGAAGAACACAGCAGGTGACGGGAATATTAGCCCATGTAAACAGGCTTTCTAAAGAAATGTGATACTTTTGGGGCAAGAGAAGGAATCTTAAAGGAACTTAGAAATTCCTACAATCATCTGCTCAAACCTGATAAGGACTGGGAGTTCCAGCACTGAGCAAAATAATATTCTCTTTGCTCAGGAGTTATTTCCTAGACCCAAAAGTCTAGTTTAATTCAGTTCTTTCAAAAACTTACAATTTTTATTCTGGCTCTACTAAATAATCATCGGATTAAAACAAATTAACTTTGAAAATATTGCCAGAATTGTTCCTAGAAAATTCTGAAACTGGAGAATTTAGGAATTTCTAGAAATCACATCCTAGGATTAATGCTAGGAATGTAAAATGTTATTTTTTAAAAAGTGAATTAACCTTGCAGATAAGGTTTTATTTTCTTTGATGGAGTAATGTGTTCCTGCAGCAGAAGTAGTAGAGGGTAAATCCCTACAACTGACATACCTGAAAGTAGTAGGCAGAGTGATATAATATTTAGGAAGTCCAAACATTTGTCTTTACTGAAAGATTAGGTTTTTCTCCTCTTTTCTCTCATTGTTTTGTTATTCATACAAACTAGCATATAAGTGCTTTGACTCAAAGATTTCCTTTTACTGTGTGCTTTTATAGCACTCAACCCAATGGGGCTCCAATTCCAATTGATGCTCCAGAAATAACCTGAGTAGACAACAAAAAATTTTTCCTCCTTAAATAGATGTTTGAAAAGCAAGGGAGACTTTTTTATCATTGTAAATGAAACAGATATTCTATCAGAATATAACATAACTATGTCTGACACAGCTCAAAACATCTGAATTAGGAGTTGAAACTTAGCTATGTGTGAAGCCCAGTTGCATCAGACAGAAGTTCAACTGGAAGATGAGAGAGTAGATTTTGTGGAACAAGCTTCACTTCAGGAGAAGATAAGACAGAAGTTCGTGATGTTGAACATGCAATGGATAAAAAACCAAATTTGTTAGAAAAGTCTATGGTGCTACTGTGGATTTTGAGGATTTTACCAAATTTCTGCCTACCCAAAGCAAGGTGATTCACTTAAATAATCTCAAACCAGAAACTCATGCAGCAAGCAAAGCATTGAAAATCCTGTGGACAGGTCAATTTCTGTGGCTTGCCTCATTGCAGGTAGGTGTCTGCAGTCTTCCTTTTATCCTTCGAATGGTGATGTGATTTGGTATTCAGTTTTCTTTCAGAGAATTATTCCATATTTGTTTTATAGAAAAAAACCCAAAACAACATGTTTTTTCATCATTCTTCTACTAACATTTTTATTTATTTAGTTAATCAGTTAGTTATTTTTTGTTTCGTTTTTAACAGAGGTGAGAGCAACTTTTGAAGAATGAAATGAGACCAACAGAATTTAGATTCCTGGTCTTCTGCTGACACTGCCTACCACAGTGTCCAATACTGTTCTCTTGATTCCATGTATTTCTTCATTGGTTTTTAAATCTGGGTTGTTGCTCACTTGGCTGTTAGAATATAAGCTTCTTGAGGTGGGGACCACCATTTTTCTGTGTTAGTGCAAAAGAGTATTGTGAATCTAGTATATAACATTTAGAATAGCATGTAGTAAATGAGTTGAAATTACAAGACATGGATGTCTTTTCAATATCCTTGCTCTTGGAAATGGCTTGAATGGTTCTAGTTAATTTTTTTTTTTCCCAGAATTATCAGCCTAAATTAGATATTCAGCACAAAAAATTAAAGTCTGATATAGTTAGTCTGGCAAACTTACAATTAAGTGAAAGTAACCACATAAGGAAAAATTTCAAGCAGCTCTGAAAATAGGTCCTATATTCCTCATCAATAATGTAGCAACAGATACATTTAGGGCAAGTGTTTAGTTGTAAACAACATCTAGCTAAATTTTCTGAAGAAAACATTAAAATTTTTAAAAACCTTAACTACTGTGTCTGCCTGTTATGGGCACTTGCATGCACTTAATAAATGTCTTTTTGGAAGTTTCCTCAATAATTTTTCAAGGTGGTTCTTTGGTGTAATGAATCTTACTCACCGTTTTCTGTACAAATGTCAGTAGATATTGGCACGGAAACTTTTTTCATTGAATTCCAGTAGAGACACTGTTGGAAAAAAAAATCCATAATCTGTGAAAATCGGATCACAAAGCCTAACTTGATTTAGACCCATAAGTGTCTGGGTTACCCGAATAGGAGCCACAGAAGGCTGGCTACTGATGGTAAACAGGAGAGGGAGCTCCAGAGATGCAAGAGCTATTCATGATGTTTTATTTTGTAATATAGTCACATCAGAGATGTTTAATTTACACAAAGAAAACACCACTAGAGGCTTGGAGTTAAATATCAGATACATAACAGACGTCTTGCCTTGGAGAGTTAGCTGATTTTGTTTTGCTTTCATGTGCTTTTTGAACTCTTCCCATAAACCAAACCACTCTTGCCATTCGGAGCTTGAGTCTTACCAGAGTCTAAATCACTCCTCATTGCATTGCTGCATACTTGCTGCATGTATTAAATGGCTGCAGTGGTCATTAGAGGCATAGTACTAATCAATATGTAGCACACCAAAGTCCATAATATTTGCAAAAGACAGATGCCTATGTCTGCATATGATATGCTCTATACTGTCTTCAGTGTTCAGGCATTGTTTCTTGCCCATCCTTTAACCTAAATGGTTTTTGTTTTAATCATAGTTGGTCCTCTTTGGGTTTTAGTTCATATTTTTCTCATTTCATATTCAGAGCTGATAGGTTTTTACTGGTTCATGAAGCTGATATATAGAAGTGGAAGAAAATTAGACAGATTACTACTTCTTTGCGACAGGAGTAGATCATAAAGAAGGTGTGTAGTGGAAAAGATTGAACTCCTCTCATTCTCTCAGTTGACCCATTAAGTCACCTACTTCTCCTTTTGTATGGTGAAAGCTTTCAATCTAAGCTAACATGATTATTCTTGGTTTTCCTTATTCTATTTTTTGGGCATATTATATTTTACAAATTATAATTTTGATTCATCATGAGTTTTGAAGAAGTAAGTAGGAACAAGTTACATTCAGGGACCCTTCACATAGTGCAAGCAGTGATAACAAGGGACACGTGCAAGCAAAAAAGAATGTTATGTGAACATTAAAAAAATGTTCTCTGACTTTTGTCAATGAGATGCATTTGATATATTTGACTTTTCAGCGAAACTCACACTGGTCAACAGCTGTTCTGTGCACAATTCTAGTTTCACAGATCTAACCAAGTGTGGAGGAAAAAGTGTGACAACGTGGATTTTAAGCAAAGAATAATCAGTGGAGGGAGGACAGGAGAGCTGCAGGATCAGTAAAGGTTGGTATTAATAATTAAACATCAGTGATGTTCTAATTGGACAAATATTTATCTGTCCACTTCTCAAAGTCTAGAACTTTATATGAACTATGGATTAATTAATTATTCTGAAAAGAGGACTCAGGGGGTAATTTCTCTTCATATGGGCTTTACATACAGAACTTGCCAAGAAATATGTTGGGAATTGTTTAAGATGTTACAAAACATTTTAGCTTCATGGCTACTTTTCTCTTTTTCAAGACATTAAGTTAAGCTTAAAGGAGCAGATATTAGACTCTAACAGAACTCTCTATGAAAAATCATCAAGGATTATGTTCAAAAAGGCTACTTTAAATCTATGGAATAAATAGAGACAGAATGTGTGTATCAAAGAACACTATATATAAAGATCTGTCATTATTATTCGCTTCACTTTCTAAGCAGTCAAATTTGCATGACTATTCAGGAAACTAAACTGAATCAGCCCTTTTGACCTCAGGAGTCTTACACAGTTAAATATTTATGAAACATCAGAACATGATAGTGGCTATTATGGCTCCTCAATATTAGCAATTAATTTTATTGACAGAACAATAAGGACTGCTTCTTTATCAGTGTGGCAACATCATAATCCACTTTTTGTTTGTTTAAAAAAAAAATTAACAAACCAAGCCACTGCATCTTGCTTATATGAAATGGGCAACCTCTGTCCTGATACAGTTCTACTAAAAAGCCATGTGCACAATTCATGTATTTCACCATATGTGAGACTGTCATGTTGTCGTGGTACACATTATGCTTTCTTTCTCAAAGCAATAAAGATAATCAATATATTTTTTTAAAGCATGCAATCATTTTCTAAATCAATCAAAAACTTTTCATGCCATTTAATTTGCTTGATTTAACTCTCTCTTACTATCATACTGCTATGTTTTGATTTTACTCAGCACGTTGAATGCTTTGTTTTGTTTTCAACAGATGTGGCTTTGAGTCCACTGGAGAACAATTTATGCATTAGACTTGGAATTTTAAATGAACATGCCCTCTAATGATTTCCTAAGTCTAAGAAGACACTTAAAAACTGACACTGAAACCAAGAAAAATTACTTAAGGGATCAGTTACATCTAAAATGATGAAATCAATAACAATATTTTCTCTGGGATTCTTTCTCTTCAATAAGGAAAATCTTTACTTAAGTTAAAAGCCACATTAAAATTTAATCACAATCTGTGTGCTTTAGCAATTGATAATTTCTGGACATCTGTCTTCTGTTTTGTTAAAGTCTTGTGTTCCTTCTGGTTTTGTCTTGTCTTTCACAGCAAATAAAGGTACATTTGAAATCTTAAAAAAATTAAAAAGGGCTTATAATTCAGGCTAGAAAATGTCATGGTCTATAATCCTTTGTCTTCTCTTTTTTTTTTTAATAGACCTAATTATTAATCATAATGTTTAAAAAAATAAAATTATATTCTAAAAATAATCCTATGTCAAGATAACAAAAATATTATCTCCAAAGTAACCAACAATCAGATTTTTAAAAAATTATATGTATTGATTCTATTTATTTTAAATAAAAGGAAGGTTTATTAGAGTCAGTTTGCACAAGCTGTTTTGTCTTTATAAGTGTTTTTCAGCTACATCTTAAATAATTTAAACATTAACTTAGCATTAGAGTAGTTTTAAAAACAGGAGATAAGTACATTTATACACATTTCTGAAAACTTTTGCCTTTGGAAGGATGAAGGCTTAAGTGTTAAGATGACACATTTCATAATCTAAGAGCAGATTTTATAGGAACAACTGCAGTGATTTCTGCTGTCCCTTGTTTCCTCTGTACCTAATTTCTCAGAGGAGGAGAATAAAGAAAGATTATCTTTCACAGAACTTCCTCTGATTACAGCTCCATTCTGTGATCACCTAACATGTCTGCAGAGACTTGCAGTGATAATCTAGTATTTATTATAGGAGGACTATTTAGGAAAATCAATATGTTCAGTGTAGGCTGTGCATTTAAGTCTTGAAGGCTGAAAAAGCTGACATAGTGGTCATACTATAGTGTCTTGTGGTAAAACATTTTTCACTCTATTTCAGTGCTTGAGTTAATCAATAAGGTTAACTACATTTGTCAGGATTAGGGTCAATAAAATTTGTACTTGTTCAATATCAGAAGTAATGTAAGTGCTTGTATTTACTTTTGTCATACTTTGCATCAGCTGCTAATTAATTAAACTTCTGCTGAAATTAATAAATAAGTAATAATTAGATATACACATTAAAAAAATAATTCAAAATGAAGCAGATTGCTGTTTCTTGAAAATATAAGTATCCATATAGTATGTCAATTAAGAAAAAAACCTGAAATATTCCAAATATGTCCACAATATGTCCAAATATGTCTGCAATATGTCCAAATGTATGCACAATATTACAAATTTCAGACTATTGCATATTTTAGCATATATAGAGTTTAGAAGCTGTACATTAAAGATAAATATTCTGAAATAGCTGAAATTGTCTACACCAACATTTGAAAATTAATTGATTTTTTTTATTTTATTCATCAAACATCTGGACATTATATCCCAAGGCTTTTAAAACTGTAATTTATAACTGGAGAAACTAAAATTATCCAAAATTTTAAAATATATTTTTATATGCCTTAAAAGTGACTCAAAATTATTAATTTTCCATTACCGTTTCATTTGCAGCATATTTTAAAATACATTTTTCTATCTTACTTGTAAGGACCTCTGACATTTTCTCATTTCCTTCATCTGTTGCTTTTGAGAATAATTCTATTTTGTATTTTGGAGAAGTTTTTTTTTGACAACCATCTTGGGTTTTTTATTAGTAAATACCATACTTTTTCCACTACTGAACAGAATACACAGTCAAAGTCTTTTTTAAAGCAGAATAAATAATTGTAAATACTGCATATTCATTAGGCACTCGAAGAATGAGGAATGTTGTTTTTTGAGGGATGATATCTCCAGCAGTTTGATTTGAAGCATAGTTCCTTTGTAGGATCAAAGCCCATGTAATTGTGTCCTAACTGCTTCCATTTAGGTTAACTGTTTCAATTTTTTTCTTATGCTAGCATTTTATCTTGTCATATGTGTTTTATGGTGTTACTTTCCTCAATATCTATGAACATCTAATATTTACAAGATCTTTGATTTTTTTTTACTCAATAAATCTATATCAGATTATCAGTTTACATTTTCAAGCATAAATACAAACATATATGTTAAATGATTCATGAATATACTTTCCTTTCTTGTCTTTTTAAAGAGTTAAAGAGACTAAATCATTTCAAATGAATGCACTAACTGTCTGCTTTTCTGAAAGCAAAAGCCAAATGAGTGGTTAAAAATATTGCAAGTTTGAAAATGCAAATGGTGTTATCCAAATATGCAGCCATATGTCCACAAGACACTCATTTTTTGGAAAATTTTAAAGCTTTGAAGAAAAAATATATTTCGAGATTCATGGCCCTGCTCTCCCCACATCCTAAATGTAATTAGAAAACAAGCACATTAAAATGAAATGACAATAATACTAGTAGTACTGACTTTTCTGAATGTTACATATTTTTCTTACAGAAGCACAATTGCTATACTGAATCCAAGAGCTTCAACATGCTATAAAATTCTGTATAAAGATAGGTACTTCTTCGTAAATGATCTTATTTTCTAGAAGCTGTTTTTTCTAAACACCTGAGGAGTTAATAGAAGCTCTTCAGGCTTAGAGGCTCACCAAACTTTAACATAAATTAGTTTGTGTAATTTATGCTGCAAAGTTTGTCTAACCTTTAAGCAACTTTGCTCTGCTGATCACAGCATCAGTAACAATGGGGGATATGAGGCCAAATCCAAGTGGTTAAACCCCTAACAGGAAAATATCAATTAATCTTTTTCAATGGAGTTGAAGTATGGGTAATCCTCTCATTAAATAGTTTGAACTTTTCTCCCAGTAAACAAAAGAGGGATAATGAGTGATGTGGTCTGACTTGTTTACATGGAGAATCTTCAAGAGGCTTAGGCTCAGCTTCTCAACACAGGGTTCTTCATAGTCACTTGTCACTAATTGCCCTTTTTAAAGACATTTGTGTCAGTTCAGAAATTCCAAAAAGAAAAGGTTTTCTGGCTTTAAGAATGATAATGAAAAATACCAATATTATTGTCTGGTACACATTAATTTCACTGCTTGGAACACTGGTTTCTCAATTCAATAATTAATGTTATTTTATAATTTTTATCACGTTTAAAACTACTCTTATTTTTCATTGATATATTTTAAGTAAATACAGGTCTTGAAGAAATCCTCCAGGTACTTTCATTTTGACTTGAAAAGGAAAAATATATATTCCAGTTTAACTCTTTTACATAAACCCACTGTATTTTCAGAAGTGTGAATTTAATTGGCAATATCTTTTGTGCTTGCTTGCTTCTCAAACTCAGGCTCAGAAACCTGGATTTTGATTTTAGCCTAAAAATTCAGATGGAATCAGCCAAGAGCATTCAGTTTTCTGATGGCCTTTCATTGTTCTTCCCAAGACACGTTCTCCGTCAGCAAGCTCAGTTACATCAAAATAAGATGAAATGTTTTAGTATGCAGATACAAGAACCAATTCAGAAACAGTAAGGTTAAGAAATTGCAGCAGAGCTTTGCTGTGATAATTCAGAACCTCAGATCCAGGTACAGATCCTATCAGGCACAAAATATAACAGCAATTTGATAATTTCCTCTTCAAGTTGTTCTGATACTCATAAAGAAAAAACTTACAGTACAGATACCAAACCTTCTACAAAACAAAGAGCTTCTATTTTCTCCTTTAAAAGACCTTTTAAAAAATGAACCAAGTCAAGTATGCACTGTGGCAAATTTTCTTTTCCTTAGGTGGAGAACAAAATTTTAACATCGCATAGAAAAAAATTAGGTACATAATTTTGTCTGTGAGGATGATTACTATAATAAAGAGGAGTCTAATTCCTAGGAAAATTCTTGTTTCTTGCTGTTTTCATACACAGACAGTTTTGAGGCCAGCATATTCTGCATGTTTCATTTAACAATACTGTGCTAATGAAAATTAAATCACTTTGGGAGAGCCCGTGTCAAGCTTTCACAGAAGAATGCAGTGGGTGAATTCATCAAAAGTCCCATCTCCCTCTACTGTAAACTGAATCCTGAATTTGCCTGCTTAGATCAGGAAATTGTTTGTCTCATTTCCATCTGTTATCTCTATTTGATGAGGGTTTTTGCTGGGGCAATGTTTCTCCATATACATCTGAGCATCTTTGACAAGTCATCAAAATCCTGCAGATAAAACAGACTATGTGTAAGTAGGAAAATAAAAAAGAGAGCACAAAGAGGAAATATAGACTGTATATTCTTTAAAATTATTTATTACTTTCCAGAGAGATGCAAGAAGAGATTTCTGAAGAGCTCTCCTGAGAACTACACTATTCTATCAGCTCTAGAGATAGCTCTCCACTCTGTTTTCAAAGGCGTATTAGATCTGTTAGTCTTGCAGCTTAGGTTTGAAAAATTCTTCCAAACTTTTTCAGCAGTTTATTGCACTGTATTAATAGGGCAAAAGACCTAATTAAGAATATGAAAATGTTTTAATCTTTTTTGTCCATATGTATAAATCTCTTTAGATTGGTTATTTGGTCTGTTTGAATGCAATTTAATTAATTTGAATTATGCATTTCCATAGAGCAGTCCTTATATTAATGAAGCCACTTATACATGAGAATGCACAACTGCATTTTGTGAAGACTTTTTAGATGTGTGTTGTGTGTATATATATATATATATATATGTCTAAATTAACCTAGGAACATCTGAAATAGCTTTTAATAAATATCAAATAAAAATACCTTTGTCATTTAAGAAAATGTCAGACGTTTCACCCAATGTCTTGTCTTTCATCAATTATCATATTACTCCCTGGAGCTGCTAGTGTAACTTGAAGATCTCTTACAACCAGAAACTAGACATAATGTTCTACTAATATAGTCTTGTTCATTTTCTGTTAGCTGTAGTCAGTAATACTCAGTTTAGAGAAAAAGAAAAGAAATTATCGGATTCAAGAATTACAAGATTAATAATTATTGGTCTGGTGATTGTGGGAGTCTCTAAGGTCGTATTTTGTCTAACTGGCTAGCTGGGCATTTAGCCTGGAATTTCTCTACATATAGAAATATTTCTGTATAGAAAATAAGAACTAAATATTTACGTCACAATGCAATATCTGATATTTATTAAAAGTCTGAAAATCCTTAAGAGCTCAGTCACAGTGAATTTTCTTCTGTTTGGGAAGGGACTATATACATTCCAGCTATGATTCCAGCCTGTTGATGCATCTAATCAGTGAAAGAATTTTAAGTTGAATTTAAGTTGAATTACCTCACCACTGACATGAATAAGATTGCACATATGGTGTTTTCTTACATATATCAATTGATGTGCATTAACAGGTTAAGCTACAGAAACTTAGTTTCTGACAAGTCTGAGATCCAAAACTCTGGGAAAGGGAAATATTAGGAAATGCTTTTATGATGCCTATAGAAATGTTTCATACTTATATATTTTTAATCCTTTTTTAATCCTTTACTAATACTGATGAAGGAAGTTTAAGATTAGGCATTTTCTTTGCTTGCTTGGTATTTGACTTGATAACAGAATACCATCCACCTTGCTCTTTAGAACAGCTGAGTGGTCATCTAGCTACATAGTTATGCACCTTACTTTCTTGGAAGCAAGTTCTTAAATACAGTTTTGGTTTGTTTTGAACAGATACAGATTTTAGTTTTCAGTGTGATTTCTGTTCTGAGTCACTTCAGACTTCTTCAAAATAAATTATCTCAGGTGCAGGACATGTTCTTAATGAAACTGCTTGCTATAATGAATCTTCTTGAGCTTCACTGCAAAATTCTAAAATTAATATTAGAAGAATTTCATCTGCCTTTTGGCTGAAAATAAACAGTTATTGTCTAAATAAAAGCGTATGTCACATTTCAAGTTCTCTCAACAACTTCAATTTCTTTTATTCAAACTACATAAAAACAATGTTGAAGTTATTTGTTCTGCTGGAAACTACTGCTGTTTGCCTCAGTTTAAAGAGAAGTATAGGGTGAGAGTAAATTAGTACATTAAAACTGTGTTGTTGTAAGAGATGCACAGATGCAAAAAAACTTCCCACCAGTACCATGCAATATCCCTTTTTCATCAGCTCTGACACTTATGAACCAAATCTACTCTGCAGTCTGGCAGAAAACTTTTACAAAACTTGTTTTGTTAGTTAATTTTCTGCCAGGTTAGTGAGTTGAATCAACTCAAAGCAGAGCTTGTAAAACTCAAGCTCCAGGAAAATGGAGAAGAATGAAGCAGAAGTGAAGGGCAGTTTTTCTCTTTTGACAGCTCTAATGTGTAATTTCACCTTGAGTTAATATAAAGGAATTTTTAAATTGTAAAATATTATAGTATGAAAACATAAATAGAAAAGGACTTCTCTGGACTTTTAATCATTACATTTTGTGAAAGAAGTATCTGTTTCAGCAGCAGAAAAAAGGGAGTGATCTTTGCAGGAAGTCATTTAGAGGATAAGTCTCTTGAGAAAGGTAATTCCTAGCAGAAGTCAGTGGCTGGTTCTCTGAGAAAATATCTGAATTTGTCTTCTTTCACAACTATGACAAATAATTTGCTGTTTGTTCTTTTATTGCTCCTGTTTAATAGAAAAATAATTAAAATAAGGTCAATAATAATCAATATTCATTGAAGTTTCATTAGAATAATATATTAAATAAAAAATGCATAGAATCCTCAAGTGGAAAGTGCAAGGTAGTGTGAGAATAAGGAATGGCATTTGGAGTTGCAACAGTAGAAATAGCAGAAGTGAAGGAAGACATTTTCATGGTGCAGTGCTAATAGGGACTTAGGATCCATGGTCTATTCTCATTTATCTTTATTCTGATGAGAGATATAAGCTCATTCAATACCATCAGCATGTCAGGAACTAGATTGTTTAAACAGTTATGTAATTACAAGAATTCTTCTAGTCTGAAGTAGGTGAAGGTCATGCTAATTTTATCAGGTTAAAAAAAAACCTTATGAATGTTTTTGCGTAATGTGAAACCAGAGTAGGAAAGGGAGTGAAATATTCTGTTTGTTCTGGCTGTTGGGAAGATCTCTAGCTCCTTCTCTGTGAAGGTTTGGAAAGAGTCCTTGAGCTGCCATTATGGGAAAGGATGCTTTCCAAGTATTCTTGGTGGGCCTAAGTGTAACACATATCTGAAGACAATATTCAGAGAATGGATGGCAGTGGTGCTAAACTGAAACTCTGCAGGATAGTTCTTTATAAACCTCATGGGATGATCAGACAGGGAATCAAGAGAATGGAGTTTTGTCCTGGAATTCGATCACATGAATAAAATTTAAATGCAGTAGTCACCCAGCAAACAAAATGCTGCATCATCTGAATAATTTGCATAAAGAATAAGTCTGATTACTGATTTAGCTGATAAAAAAGAACCTTTTAGCACATGAGCTAAAGTAGGAGAAGCATAGAGAAGCCCATAGTAAGAGGAAGGTATTCTTTATCATCTTCAGCACTAAGGAAGTAAAAATAGTAATAAATAGATTGGATATGATGGCTCAAAATATTATTCATACTCATTTTTGTATGGATATGATACCCATATTTATATAGTGATTATTGGTAGAATAAGCAGATATGTAACTGGTGATAATGATTTGAAGAGATTTAGGGTTCTGCATAGTTAGATGCTGAGAATGTATTTGAAAAATTAAAATGGGAAGTAAGGAAGAGACCAGTGACAAATCTTTCTTCTTGCAACAAAAGGAAAGTATCATTTTCGTGTAGGTCTCCTAGTATATCTGAGGTCTGGTCTGCCCATACTTCAGACTTAAAATCACAGAAAATGGGATAATGAGGAGAATCCAATACATTGTAAATATAGTCATTTACAGCACTTGATTGTAAAGTATTGCTGGGATGCATGTAGACAATATGGTTGGTTTTCCTAGTTTCTGGAAGCCTCTTCCTTTGCATCCTTTTCTTCATATTTTGGAAGAAATAAAGAAGAAAAAAAAAAGCTGTACTTTTATTTTTCAGTAATCTGGAAATGTAAAACTTCATACATGTTTGCAGTGTTTAGTGATTGCATTAAAGAGGATAATAATCACACACATATATATGTAGTAATATATTTATAACCTTTGGGATTTACTCTTTCACCCAACTCAGTATATACTTGTTTCTTCTCATGTACTAAGTAATTGAAATAGTTCTGAAACTAGACACCATATCTGGACATAATATGTTTTTAAGTATATGGACCTTGTGAAAATATTTAATAAATCCTTATCTAAATTATATTTAATGTTCAAAATATAGATTCTGCATTCACAATAAATGTATTTGTGAATTTCTACATAATCATTAAAGCACCACATTCATAATAAGCTGAATTTTGTTTTAGAAAGGCACTTATGTACATTCCAGATTAGTAATTTTTTTTAACACATACTGTGATTTTTCCATCACAGACTATAAAAGCTGTGCCAGATTTTAATTTTTCAGCAATTCTTCATACCTATTCAAACTCCATATCCATGGGAGTTTTTCCCAAGTCTGTTTCTCCCTAGTCATTACTGTAGAGTGGCCAAGGCTATGGTCATTAGCTTACCAGATTTTCCAGGTCTTCCTGGGCCCCTAAACTATTGGCGGAGGAGATGCTACTCAAATGAGATAGGAATTAAACTAATTTCAAGAAGCTTTTTCTGTCTCAGTGACTACTAATTTTCCCTTTTCTTCTGATGAAGAAAATCCAGTTTTCACCTAAAACAAGGGACCACATAGATTAAAGATGTTTTCAAGGCACTATAAGCAGGCTTTCGATCATTTTGAATTCATTTCTGTGTGAACAAAGCCTCAGGTAAACCTTGTTTATGAAAACCAAATGAACTGAATCCTAGAATGTTCATTCCACCCTAGTAATTAGAGCTGCTGATTAACACCTCACATTCACAGCACTTGCATAAACATAAACCTAAGCAACAGCAACAGAAAGTGTCATTAGGACAATCTTAAGAACAAGAAACCTGTCACCTGCTGCTGACACTGAAATTTGTTGATTGAGCTGAAATATGTTGCTGGCATATAATACTGCAAAGGAGGAAGTAGAGATATCTACCTCTCTGCAGCAGAAGGGAAATTATAAGGCACTGAGGTTCCAAGGAGGAACAGTAAAAGGGATTCTGAATTTGGGCCTGATTTTACTTACACACCCTCTGTTCTTGCACAACTTACCTTTGAAGTAATGAAGTGTGAACAGATGACATTTCGTGAACTGCCTTTCGCCATTACTCCCGAAAGCTCTCACTAGGTAAAAAGACATAAAATTATATATCTTGCCTTGTGCTTCATTATCTTTCCTCATCCCATAAGCTAGTCCCCTGGCAGAGGTAGGAGCACTGTAAAATCAGATCCTTAGCTGTGTCCTCCTCAACACAGTAACAGAGAAGAGTTAGCTGCATGTGCTGATGGACAGTGAATGTTTCAGAAAGTACAGTGTGAATAGAGGAAAGGAAAAAGAGAATTCATTAAATTTATTTTGCAAATTGCAAATATCCCAGGTCTTGCAAGAAGAGAACTTATGAAACTAATATCTTCCTTTGGTGATTAAAAAAAGGCTTTTGGTCTGTTTTTCTGAGTCCAACATGGCATCATGCTTTAGTAGAGAACCTAGAATTGATTATATTAGGAAAATTAAAAGTATATCTCATAGTTGTCTTATCCTGAATTGGCTTCTGAGAAAAATATGTTATCCAGATAAAATGAGAGCAAGGGAAAAAAAAAGCAAAAAGAATGGAAAAAGACAGAGATTTGGCTGATGGTCCAGGAAGCATCCTAGTTATACTCAAGTTGAGAATGTTTCCATCAGAAGCACTGAGAGGTGGCTTAAGGTAAAAAAATTTGTTTATCTGAAGATGAGAAACTAGACGAACATACAGCATTAATCTCTGTGGCTGATCTCAGCACAGACTGGTAAATTTTATAGATGTTAAGTGGTATCAGCCATTTTTCAGTTAAAGAGACATTATAGGTTAATTCCCTCATGGTAATCTAACATAAGTAGAGGGGAAGAGGATGGATAAGAGATGATTAACAGTGAGGAAGGCATTTGGTAAGTAGTCATTCATGCTCCAGTTTTTTCCATGTCTCCCAAATTAATTTCTAAGATGTTCTTAAGCTTTGTTTCATTAAAATTTTCATATTTTAATAGAGGAATGATTCATATTTGAATCATTATTTTTAATTCTATTTTAAATCCTGCCTATTTAAGAACTTTGTCAATACCCTAAACCAGAAGTACCCATAGAGGTTGCCATGCTAGCTGGCCATTGCCAGAAATCCAGTTAATTAGAGTGGGATTTGCACCAGTAGGGGGCAGGACCTATTTGCTACTGCTAGTTTCCTTGTATTTATAATTTTTGAGTTAAAATATGACACAAATGAGAGCTAAATTTAATTTGTGAGATAGAACATCAAATAGATTTTGTATATAGTTAACTATTAATTACTTGCCACATATCTACAATGATGAAAATCATAGTAAAATATATATTTTAATTTTAATTGAAGATTATTAAAGTCCTAACTAAAAGGAAGATTCTCTGGAGATTTTTGATCATCAGAAATGATGTCACTGCTGAAGTAGCATATACATTTTTTTCTATGTAAGAATATCAAGGCTTATAAAAATAAAAAGAGAACCTACCATGTTTCCCTGTCATATGTATTATTATATTTACATTAAAAATAGTTAAATAAAAAGAAAAAATTACTCAGAGGGCAGAAAAAAGGATGGAGATCAAAACAAGAGTCAGGAGTTCCAGTGGTTAAATTTGTAAACACCAAGTTAATTCCTTTCCAAATTTTTAAGGCATTGTTTGAAGGATGGTTTTAATGTATGCAGTTTTAAATAACACCTTTTGACATTGTCTGTTTTGGAGGTAGATGTAAGAATGTTTTTAACCATTTGACAGCCTATTTTTTTTAAATAATCTCTTGTATTCTTAATTTTTTGTAAACATAAACTAAGGCTTCTACCAAATTTCCTATTTCAGTATTAGTAAAATGGCTAAGGCAACTCCAATCATCAAAGGCTAGTTGCACTATAGTATGGGTAAATATTATAGAATATATACTCTTCCTTCGAGAAGGAAAGTATAGAATAGCTAGAACCTCCAAGAAGACAGAATGTTGTGTAAAATAATACTGTTAAATATACCTAAGATTTACTCTTAGTGTATGCTGTTTGCATAAAATGCCTAATATTTCACTAAACTTTAATAAGTCCCTGTAGTTTAATTACATAAACCAGATGTGTATTAAATCTAGCAGAAACAAAAAGAAAGAATGAAATAAAGGAGGAAAATATTTCACAGAGCTTAGTACAAACTAGCTCCTTCTATCACTTGCAAGTCATAAATTTTTTTGCAAGCTTCTTGAATGTTACCAGGTAAATGCTTTTTCTTTAAATGCATCTGCTTTTGCACAATGATGTGCATTTTGATAGAACTTCTGACAGAGTTAAAAAATAGAAGCACTTCTTGCCCACAAAAAAACCTTTTCCAAACCATGTCTGAAATAGTAATGAAGGTGTTGTTCCAATAATATTGACTCAATCAGATCATATGTTAAAACATTTCCAGACATATTGATAAATTCATTGATTCTTCCCATTCTTTTGGTCACTGGGCTATAGAAAAAGGGATCACTAGCCATTTGACCTCCATTGTGTATTAAATAAACACCAGATGGTAAGGATTCATTCAGTAAATCTATTCTTTCTTCTTCATAGTCATGTTCACACTGTTGCTTCCCACTGAGCCTTTATCTTTATTTGTCATGGTGCCAAAGCTGTCTCTATAGCACCTTTCATGCATCACAGCTTTCAAATCTTGTCCCATTAGTTTCATTTTGTTTCTATCATAAATAATCTACTACTTTCTCATACACTCTTTCATTACCTAATAATGCTCAGCCTTTGTACAAAAGGGTAAGTATTTAAAGGTTAGTGAGTACAGTTTACCCATCAGTATATAGTCTGTGTGACACTTTATTAGAGAAAAATGTAAGCTACAGGTAATAATTATGCATTCTGTGAAACATTCATACTTTCAATAACTAGGGATATTATTTTTGTTATTGTTATTTTGAATGACCTTCCTTTTTAAACATACTACTGTCTAGGAGTTGATGACATGAAATTTCAGTTACAAAGAGTTAGGTGCCTGGAATTTAATAATTTTGAATATCTTTCCACTGGACTCTTGTGGAAAGGTATGGACTTAAGAAGGATTTAAAATACCACAGTTAAGCGTTATGTAGATCTAGATTTAAATTTCTATATGAACCAGAGTTGAAAATAAAAATTTGGTTCTGAATCACTATTAGTTCAAATAGGTGAGGAAAAAAAAACCCATAGTAATGTAATTCAACCATGCCCACAGAAGTGTAGCATCTACCTCTGTAAAAAAAGATGCACACAATTTTTTAATCCCTAGCTATACTCAAGAGCAAAAGGAGATAATTCTGGGTTATCACATCAGATATGTTGCTGATTGAAAAAATACCCTATACATATCTCTAATAGAAAATATTTAGTATCAGAAAAAGAGAATACAATCAAAACTTAGTGGTCATATAAACTAAAACAGCATCATCTTTTTATACAAAACATGGTATTTGAAATAGTCTTGCATTTAAATTTACAAAATTTACCACCCTTTTAGGGGTTGGAGGTTTTTTGTGGGTTGTTTTTTGGCTGGTTTTGTTTTTATTTTTACTTTTATCTTTTAAACTTAGATGGTGCAGTGTACACTGGAAAGGAGAGAACTTATAAGGAAAACCTTCTGACTCAGTGGCTTTCTCATAATAGTCTGGAAAAGAGGCTGTTAAAAGAAACAGGAATGCTTCAAAAATTTTGATGATTCCTGGATCTCAGAGTGTATTCTGTCAATCTGCAGGTAGCATATAATTTTCCAAATGCATAGTAAAGAAAATAAATATTCCCCCGTCCCACTACTAACACATCGTTTTGCATTAGGAGGCTGAGTCTTACATGAAAATTTGTTCTCTACAGCTGAAACAGAAAAGCAATTTTTTAATTCAGAAAAGAGGGGATTGCTTGTGGGGGTTTGTTTTTATTGTCTTCCTGCCTATTCTTATCTTTCCCTTTGTACTCCAGGAGTGTGAAGACACTCTAAAATGGAAGAAGGAGAAATGGCCAGACTCTACAGATTATGCCTTACTTGCTGGTTACTAAAGGCAGTTATGTTCAAAATGCAAATTAAGTTCAAAACGCATTTCCTAATCATCACTAATTTCTCTATTGTTTGTTTGGAATATTTTCTGGATTAATCCAAAGTAGAAACCATGTGTTTCGTGTGTTTCTGTTGAAAATCTGACTAGAGAGGCCCCTTGGTTTTGCTCTTTTCCATGGCTTCAACAAAGAGCTAGCAATGCATCAGTTGTTTATTGTATCCTCTGTGATGATTACTAGTTCTAATTTGTTTAGTCCTAGGAGAATTTTAGTGATTTAACTTACATTGTATTTTCAACTTTCTAAAAAAATGACTAATTCAGCCTGTGGACACTTTCTTCTGGATGACATTTAAATTAAGCACCTGACTCAAATGTAACACAAAATTGATATTTCAAGTTACCTTCCTGTAGTTACAACAACTGGAAATCATATTACTTGGTTAAGGTTATTTCGTCTTCCTAGGCTTCAAAGCAAAAATATTTGGTGGAGGAGGAATGATGTCACTTTAAACCTGCTATTTAGCTCTAAAAACTGAAAAAGGCAGTGTAACCCCCTCATGCATAAATATATCACCTTAAGTTTATATTTTACTACTTTTTAAAAGTACTGGAGAATATGCCACAATATGTCTTGTTCTAGCAGCTGAAAAATTATGCTATGACTAAAATGACATCATTCTGCCTCCCACAGAATGTTTTGGCTCTGAGAGCTCAAGGAGCGATGAAATTAACATAAAATGTCACTGTCACACAGAGAGGAAGAAAAAATATTAACATCTTCTGTATTTCTCTTAGAGATCTGAGTAGGAGGTCACCTTATAACATGTCACAAGTATTTGAGAATGAAATACACCCTTTTGCTGAGGGTCAGTATAACAAGTATTGTAGAAATTTTCCAAATAAGGCTTACCATAGATCAAAACTGTCTGTAGGATTTCTGTTTCTTCCACTAGGAGTTACTCCAAAGGACTCTTTCATTTATCTTTATATTAAGAATTGCTAATTTGTAAATTGTTCCTAGTTTAGAATGACTAGTGGAACTCTAAATCAAGAAAAGGAGCTTACTTCTCACAATCCTTTCTTATTATTATTTGTACAATTTTATCTGAGAATATTACAGAAAAATAATGCTCCTCTTGTAGTAAACTGTTCTGTGCTCTAACAGCAAGACATTCTCTCTTAAAGAGTTTAAAATCCAGATATCCAAAAGGGACTTGGTGGGCTGAAAAGAAAGCCACACAGCAACCAGGCGGGTGACAGAGCAAAGTAGCAAATTGAACAAAGCTTTCCAAAAAAAGATTGAGGTCTCACCTCACAATATTTAATCAGTGTGAAAAAGAAATGTTTCTGTGGATATCACAGTAGACTTGTGACTTAAGAGTCAATGCCCCTTTTCTTTTAAATTTTAACAGAATTTCCTATGAATAAAATTGATGTGCAAATTTTTATGCAAATCTGGAGGCTGTTTAACATCAAGTAAAGGGTAGTCTAGGTGTTGAGCAAACTTAGTAAGCAGGGAGGTTTAATGTGGAAATCAAAAGATCTGTTTTGATCATGCTGATTCAAAGTGGCAGCTACACATTTGTGAGAGATCAGAAAGGTAGGTCACGATGCTGGATGTGGGTAGGTGTTTAGTCAACAGCAAGGATTGTGGGATCCTGACATAAGGATCGAGGTGCAAGGAGTAGAAAACTGCTGATCAAGGGCAGTGTAGTAGGAGAAATATACTGAAAAAGGGAGACTAGAATGGGAGGAGGCATCAAAGAATTTCTCTGAAGGGATGATGAGAAATAAGAAGACAATATTCAGTGAAGGAAAGCAGCAATAGGAAAAATTTTTAATATATTGTAAAACAACATAGCACTGTAATATAAAACAGAATTTCTGTGCTCTATCCAGAAAAAAAAAAAACCTCACAGAGCAGTACATATGGCAATAACCAGGGAATTCTTGACAATACGGTTCTTACTGTATTTTGCTTGTCTAGGCAACACTGGAAGAAACAATATTAGCCACTGAGTTCGGTATAATATTGACTTGATTGGGTTTTCTTGAATTTTTTACCTGCTGTTTATAGAGAATTGGAGTCATTAACAAAATAATTAAAAATAAGACCTCTTATATTTGATTTACATTATTGATAAATATTGTAGGAAAACTGAAAATGCAACACAAATAGCAGATTTTTAAAAAATAATAATCTCTAGCCTAAAATTCTAATTTGCTAGAAAATGTCATATTTAACTTTTTTGGTACAGCTTACCTATTTTTTGATTTTACTCATTGAGGAATAAGACAAATATTTCCATTATAACTTCTAAGGCTTTTTTCTTTTGCTGCTGCTAAGGATAGCTATGTTTTTTTATGGAACTAAATAACTATGAAATTATGGTGGTGTCCAGATTCATTAGATATGTACATTGTATTGCATATGTATAGAAAAGTTTCATTACTTATTTAAAGTCTTCTGAAACTAGGCAGAAAAGGAACTAGAAAAGGAGGAGAACCAGAGGTAGATTTAAAGTTTTCCCTCACCCCACCCCACACACAACCTCCAGTATATGAAGAAATTGCAGTAAAGGTTCAAGGGTTTGCATAGGTCATCTGAGTGAGCAAATTCAATGGCATGAAAACAGTGTTTTAACTTTCCCAAAAGAATTCTCTTGGCAGCAATATTATGGCTAATAATAAAGGATGAATAAAATATAGATAAAAGGTGTCACTGAGAAGAGTGGCATGATTTATTCAGGTATGCATAATGTATAGGGAGTTTCAGACACTTGCTGAAGGTTAAGTACATGGTAAAAAAGCTGAAATCTTGTGGGTGGAAGCCAGAGTTTGAGTATCAAGAATTTGATGGAAATCACAGTTACACTGAGAACTTTACGACAAAACCAATGAGGAGAAGAGATAACAAAGAGAGAATAGAGAGAAAGTAAGTTTTGGAAGAGGAAGTTGATCCAGCAACTACTTCCTAAAATTGCTCATAAAAGAGTTCTAATGCATTCTTTATTTCTTTAGTAATTCTTTAATTCTTTAGTAGTATAAGCAAGAGGTGACTTGTGACTTCAGCTGAGAAAATAACAATTTTCCTTGCTGTTTTTTTATAGCAACAGTTGAAGGATCAATGCAAGCCCAGGGCATTGAGAAGTAGCAGAAGAACTTTCATCTCAACTTAAGGCTGAAGATCTTTTAAGCTGCAATAGCTTTTGGCATAGATAGAGAGGTATGATGGTAGCCCTATTATTCACAAATTATTATGGCAATCCTCTAGATTAGGTTGAAATTTTGTTGCTGAGTATGCTGTTTAAAAGCAGTATGGTGATAACTTCCAAGACATTAATTATAATGTTTGGCATCTACTGAATATTTAAAGCTGTGCTTTTACTGAAAAGAGCATCTGTTTGACACAAATTATTGGGATGTCCTCACTGCCTGAAGATGATGATGTTTAACTAAGAGGCAAGGAGCACCCTGTGCCCAGAAGTTTGAATTTCAGTTGTCATTAGCACATGACTGAGTCATGCAGCAACAATAGTCTGTCAGCTCATGCCACAGGTAATCTCTCAGGAGCAGACATTTTTATATTTCCTGTTTTACATTTAGTATGATGAAATATTTCCACCAGGAGAAAATTGGGAAGCAAATACGGACAATATATAGATTTTCTGAGATCACTTCCAGATAGTATTTAATAAATTTTGGCTGTCAGCAAATGAGGAAGATGGAGCATTCTCCAGAGCAATGCACTTTACTGAAACTTAGTATGGATGTCGGTCTTTGAAATGTCAGTTTCTCTGACACACAAGTGTAATTAATTTTCTGAAAACTGACAAAAAGTAATAAGAAAGCGAATTCTTAGCTGTAGAAGAGGAAAATTTCTGTTTAAAAATTGGGCAAATCTTCATTTCCATATCCATTATTAACCTTCTCCAACATGATTCATATTCACAAATATGCATACATTATTAAGGCATGCACAGTTGGCCAGACCCTGAGTTCCTTCATGCAAATATTTCATTAATTTTTAATCAGCTAGAGAAGAGGGAATCTTTTTTTTTGATTGTGAGGGATTAGAATCTGATCTTGTTTTATATAGTACTAACAGTAATATTCAACATCTTGATCTTCTAATGAAGTTTTGTATTACATTTCAAGTCGAAATTTTTAAAATTTTTGCGAACTGTTATCTTCAGTCTGACATACAAAATAATAAAACTCAGATTAACATTGTGAGACTGAGGGAGCTCAATCCTGCAAATTTAGAATGCCAATCAAGGACCAAATTAATCGTTGCTTTGCAGCAAACAAGTTTCAGTTAAGGAATTTAACTGAGCCTTCAAAGTTCAGGTCCACATTTATCTTTGAGTATTGTCAGTTAGGTAAATACTCAGCATACAGACTTACAGTCTATATTGTCAGCATTTGAGATAAAACTGTTCCACATAATCTTTATGCATAGGTGCTAGGTGTTATAATTACAGCTGCATTCAGAATGTAATAAATTCAAGTGTTATTCAGATGTTTCTGTATTTTACATATTCTGTGGTGTAGGCCTACATTCTAAGTGTTAATAACCCTCTTACATGGTTTGCCTCACAGACAGATTTGTCTTAGTATGCTCTACTTGAAAGAACAGCATTAAGGAAGCCTTTCTTTTCAGTTCCTGATTGTGCCTGTAAGCATATCAAATTTATTCCCTTGTAATCGAGATAATTTTCCAGAAGATTTGAGAACTGTATGTAGTAGTTTGTTAGAGAGCTCACAGAAACCCTACACTGACAGACCAAAAAGCCATTCGACTGTCACTTTATGTCATTAACAATTTCTAAACCCATTACAGATGGGATGGACTGATTAGAACTGAGGAGGGAGGATCTCTTTCCCAGCCAGAAATATCCCCTGAGACTTCTCCCGCATGTGAAGTTTCTAATGATTGATGGGAAAAAAATACATCTGCCTGCCCCATAGTTGCCACAGACTTTATTTAGGAAAAAAAGGTTACTCATATTTGGTGATCTGCTTGCACTGGATGTCTTTAGAAGATAAATATTACCTGGATTTTTTTTTTTTAAGCTAGTGAAATAAAAATCAAGCTCTACATTCTGATTGCTCAGTTTGTTCCTTACATTTCAATATTCGCTTTTTATAGCTTCCCTGTCATTTGTATAAATGGTGCTAAAAGACTAAATTGTTTATCTTCTGCCCCCACACCTCCCTTCCATTCTGATGTTTTATTTCTGTAAATGAAAGCTACAGCTGGAATATTGTTTTACTACAAATCTCACACCAGCACTGTCGGTTGTGAGGTGACACCAGAGATTCTTATCTATAGTCTGGGTTGGAAATATTAAACATTCTCACATTGTGCAAAGTGTTGAGGATGAACATCAGTGCAGTGAGTTACATCCAACACTTCTGTGCTTCCCACCTGATTCTTAAAATATGGTTCCTTTAAAAGGCTAATATTTGCTATAAATTGAAATGAAAATATTCAAGCATTAACATGTACTGGAAATATTACTGAACTCTGTGTCCCCCCAAGTTATTTTCTGAAGAGAAAATTTAAGGGGCAAGAGAGAATGAGAGTTATTAAAATTAAAAGAAAGGAAATGTGTTCTTCCTGGCAAAAGTATCTGCAGCACTTTTAAAAGAAAAGAATTTCCAGTTAACCCAAGTGATTAGTTTTCTATGAGCTGACATAACATTTTATCAACTTTAAAAATAACAAACTAAAAAGGGAAGCAAAATTACATTTCTGAATGGCTGATTTCATAGTTTTATCTGATTTTTGTACTTCTTATAAAAATTTTTACAATGAAAAGACTAAATGGATTCAAGACCAGCCTAACTACTTTATCAATAATTCTGTGCTGGTTTTTTATGGAAACATCAGCATGATGTGTACAAAGGGAGTAAACTAATGGTTGTGCTAGAGTTATATACGTGTAATGTATGAACTAAAGTTGGCTCACTGATGTAAGTCTACTGAGAATGGTATAGCATACTGCATGAATCAGACCTTACAAGGCAGGAGGTCCACAGTAATGCAACTGTCATGGACACACAAGTCTGACAAAATACCTACATGCTCTGTAAATGCCTGACACAGATGAGATTATTTATTTCATTATATGCTAGAGTAAGGTGGTTCAGAAAGAGGCTAGAGGGGGAAAAGAAACTTAGGAATGTTCAATTTTAAACTGTTGATCAGCCATGACCAAGTTTAATTCAGTGGAAAGAGCAGGTACTTAAAACCATTGAAATTAAATTTGACAGACAATAGAATTTGCATTCAACGTTTTTGATGCTGTAAATCTGAGCTCGGCAAATGCAGATGCTTGTCCATGAAAAAACATTTTCCTCCTTTAGTGACTTCATCATCCCCTGAGCTTTACCATTCTGTATCACAAATCTCATTGTGATTAATGTTCCTGGGTGGGTGGAAGAGTTCAATTTGTACTTCACACTAGCATCAATACTGCTCTTTGAACATGCTTTTGTCAGCTTAATAGTTTTGTTTTCATAAACAGTTGGTGCCATAATACTACAATTGGTCCTGCTGAATTTGTCCATGTATACTGGGAATTCTTCAAGCATATTGAACAGTGAAGTGAAGGAAAGCTGCAATAGTAGATAGATCTTTTCTAACCTTAGGAAAAGTAATGTCTAAAAAAATTTTTTTTAAATTACTATACAGTCAATTTCTGTCTTCTAATTTAACTTCAGAAATATACCTTTCAAAGAGGTACTTATTGTATGTACTCATTAATGTATATAGAAGAGCTATCAAAGACAACAAAAAGAATATATATGGTAAGTTAGTCTTTTGATATTGTCACAAATCCATCCATGGCTGTTGTTCTGTTACAAACATGTGAGAATGTTTCAAGAAAAATGGTTGAAACTTATAAATTAAAGGTTCCTCAATATTGCATCTGGCTTTAACATCTAATTAACATTTTAAAGGCTACAGTTTAATTTAAATGAATGGCAGGCCTTTGACTGCACAAGACAGCTCGTGAACATGATTACAACAAAGTAATTTCCTTTTGTCAGATACAGACTTTCAGTAATAGTGTTCTCTTAGCTTAATAAAGTTAAGCACCACTTACAATCGGCACTTCATTTTGCTTCTTTCTATTATATAGAATGGTGGTTGTTCAGTTCTTATAGCAGCCATCTGCGTAGGTGTTCATTTGTACTCTCCTGCTGTGTGGGTACTCTGTCTAATTCCCAAGCTTCTAGCTTTATAATAGTTTCACAAAATGCTGTTTGAATTTTTATAAGCCAGTTTTCATTATCATTAGTCGAATGTTCCAAAGCTTTATACTGCCCAATATGGTTCTATTTTGACTCATGTTTGTATGCATTGATAATGTCTCTGTGCTGTAATTTTAGTGTTACAATATCCACTGGAAAAACTTGTTGTATAAGAAAGTTGAAAGTTATAATAAATTATAAGGCTGTAATTTATTCTATAATCTTCCTTTTCCCCTCCAAATTAAAGAAAAAATTACAGATATATTTCAAAATCATTACACAATTTTCATTTAAAAGTTTGAATCCTTTTCAAAGCAGTTGCAAAATTTGTGGAAGTTAAAGATATCCTAATGGGTAATGCATAATCTAATAAATGGAAACACTCTGACACGGGCTTGTCACTGTCTAAGACCCCTTGTTGCTGTGAGTTCCTGTAGTTCAGCCTCAGACAAAAGAGAAGGATGTGACGGAATGGTATTCTGTCATTTTTTTCTGTATTACTTTGCCCTCCTCTCTCAAGTGAATTCAGCCATTATTACCCCTCTGCTTAGAGCCTGTTAGAGCACTCCACAATAGAAGGTCCCCCTTGTGTTCCTCAAACATGTCGTGTTCCCTTGGAGAGGCATATTTGGAAGAGCAATTAAGCATTGTTGCTTGCAGAAAAAAGCAAGACATCTAATAGTATTCTATACTTACATGAGGCCCTCCTTCTCAGGATCCCAGAACATTTTAGAGCTATTCATTAAATTTATAACCTAAGCGAAGCATGTACTTTCCACACGTATATTATAGCTATGGTGTGGATGATTAAACAGAGTCCTGCAAGGAAAAATCAAAGTCATATGTTACGTGAATTTCCTTTATAAAAAACACAAGTAAGTGGCAGAAAATGGAGAGCAGTTATCATGGTTCTTGATATTTTTCTGTAGTTTAAAATTCAAGCATTTGGAAGAAGGAATCGTATTTTGCCTTACTTATTCACTGCTGAGGGAAGAGTTGTTTTAAAATGTATTACTGTTCAAAATGTACTATAGCCTTTTAAAACTTCTACTTGAAATACTTAGAAAATAAAGAAAAATCAGAATTAAAGCACTCTTTTAATCTGTGGCTATAGATTAGGCATCTAATAATTTCGTTTCCCTGCCCTATATTAATGAACAGATTGAAAAATAAGTCATCCCTAAACTAGGGTAAGAAATAACTTCGTAAGTATTTGGGAATTTTTTTCTTATTTTTAATTTTTTCTTATTTAAACTATTTATTAAATAGTAATGATTTTTTCTAGTCTAAAGTTTGAAACAAAAACACGTGTAGCCTAAAATTATTATTTTTTTAATTTAAAATAATTATACAATAAGTTTCTAAGCACTTGTCAGAAATGTTTCGAAACAATAATCTAAAATATTAAATGTCTTGTCGTTTGACTATCATATCTCAGGCAAAAATTTCCTTATTTGAAGTGCAAAGAACTTGTACTTCCAGTAGATTCACAATAGCTCCCCAGAACTCAAGGTGGTATTGCTAAGAGCACAGAAGAATTTGCTTTGTCAGATAGCAGGACTACTTAAGGCTGCAAAATCTTTTGGACCTAGAGGCTGAGTTTTCTTCACGAACGCCACAACTTAACTGAGGAATTATTTTATCAACCATTATGTACTGAAAAAAAATAGTGGAATCAAAAGAAATAAAGTTGTCTGGATGAATCTGGATGGAAAAAAATACTTCTTCATCTCTGCTTACTAACTCATTCTGTGACCATAGCATAAATGCCTTGGAGCAGGAATCCCTAAATGCTTTAATGCTGCATATCAATTACAGCTTGAGAATGGCACCTAATTTTTTTTTACGTTTTCAGAACATTAAAGCTGCTTTGCTTAAAATCCTTGGTAGAAATTCCAATCCAGTTAGGTCAAAGAGAGTTCTGTCACTGCAGTCAAAATTTTGCTTTATGTTCTTTATTTAAATATCTGAACATCAGGGAATCCTCAACTTTGCCTCTGGCAATGGGCACTATGTAGTTTATTCTGAGGTGAGAGGTTCTGTTCAGACTGACTCTCCAATGGCCTGTTTTTCATTAAGTGTGAAGGATTGTAAGAATTTCTGTAAAGCCAGTGTAAGATTTTTTTCCTTTAGTTCTGGATTCAATACATGCTCACATAAAAAGCCCTGCATGAGCCTGAGCCTAATTAATTCAACGATCTGCAAACTCCATGAATCTTATCATGGCAACAGCAACAGACGATGCTTCTTAAATTTACATCCTCTAGAGTGCACTTAATAGGATCAGAACAGTCACAGGGAAGAATACTCAGTTAAGGAATTTGTTTCTACTAGTAATTGATTTGAGTATGTTTCTTTCCATTTGCAGACAGCCGTGGTCAGAAAAAGAATATTTTCTTACTGAGTTCTAGATTTGTCCTGAAATATGTACAAGATGATCATACAAATAAGAGGAGGCCCTAAGGAAGAGGAATCATAGCTTTACTGCTGTTATGGCTGGGGTTCTGCACAAGACAATTTATGTAAATAGCTCCAGGAAGAGTGATGGGCACTTTGAAAATGCATGTGGAACTATGTATTACAGAAATCCAAATGCCTTGAGATACAGTGAAAAACCCAGGGGTCTTTGTGAGCTATTTTATGATTCAACTGAATTTTTATTTCAGTCCTTCTAATTAATTCTGAAGGTTTAGTTCATAGTAAGAAAGCAAGATATGCTTTTTATTTATTTTTTTCACTGTTATCTGAAAAGGACTAGGACTGCATCCAAATTTTAAAGTACCAATGAACCAAATATACTTTTTAATCTTAGAATCAAATCACAAAAAGTGCAGATGGCACCACCATAAATGACTGTCATGGACCAAGATCTTTTCTATGCAAATGACTAATGCATCACTACAATTCTGTCAGAGCAACAGAAAGAGGCTGCCAAAAAAAAATCATATCATAATCAGTGAGTGTTCCTGATTGTTCACTGTTTGTAGCACATATGGATCCTCTGAAATACAGAGCACCTACCTAAAAGAAATACTCAAATCATTATGCATCATGAACTTTTGCATGTGTTTAGAATGTTTTAAGGAAACTATTTGGTCTACAATAAACAGACATATTTCCCCAGTGTCAATACAGCAATAGCTGTGTTAGAAAAAAGAAACAACAAGAAAACACACACACACACAAAAACCACACCAAAAAACAAACACACAACACATTACAATCTACAATCTATGCTTTAATTTACAAAGCAATAACCATGACACAGTTGGAAACTGAGCTGTCTCAAGCTTTTCTCCTTGACTCCTTGAAATGGTTCTATACTATGCAAAGTAGATACATAATAAACATATGGGGAACAGGAAGGCAGCAGGGTTTAATAATTCTATCAATAAAACTCTTTATTGTATTGTATTGATTGTAGAACATAGCTGACTTCTAACAATCTGGTATCCAGTGTGAGAGATGGCCAGACACCGATGTCTTTACAATAATCAAAAATATATCATTTGGCATAAAACACAAAAGTTTAATAGAAACTTACAAGGTATCAAAAAACTGCATGTAGAGCAAACCAACTCAAAAGGAAATAAAGTCACAGAGTCTTTGAAAGGTGACAAGAAAGAACAGTTCTGTTGAAACCACTGACAAATTTGGAAAAGGTTCAATGCAAAGATTGGATAAAATTAGTTTATTCCTTGAACACTCCTTTAAAATGGAAATACATGCTTAAATCAGTTTTTTTTCTATGAGGCCGTGTAGCACCGTGAGAAGAGCTTGACACTGTTCCTTTCAAACTGGCACTGCTGCAAAATAGGTGGATTTGAATGGGGAATGAGCTCAGGGACTCTCTCTCAACATTAAAACTCTATTGCAAAGATTATACTCCAGAAAACAATTTCAGGAAAAAAAAAAAAAAAGAGCTGCTTGCTTTTGCAATGTTACAGGTCTTAAGAGGGACGCATCTACAACTAGAAGAATTCACATACCTCAATAGTTCAAGTAAGTTTACTGGACATTAGGTGTTCTCTTGTAACAAAGAACATTGCCCTCTTAATTGTGTTATAATTTGAGTCATATGAAGATTTCTTTCATTAAGGATGTTTTAGTCACCCAGGCCTCTGAAATGGAAGAGATTTTAAAGCTAGATTAGACTACTACCATCATTGTGTTTGATGTAACCTACTTAACTCATAGCACATTCTTTAAAATGTTATCCCAAATTTCTTCAAAGATTTGAACTTATAAAGAGGTTCTTCATTCCATTTGTGTTGCCATGGTCAGAGTGTAGTTTATATCTTATCAGAATATGTCTCATTTTTCATTTTTCTGAAATGAACTTTCATATACTGAGTCATGTTGGGTTTTGTTTTGTTAGAGTAAAACATCACCTATATTTTTTTCACTTTATATATTTCTACACTCTTAAAAAGTCTCATTTTAATCTGCTTTTAAATAAACAAACCAGATATAGCAACTCACATCCTGATGGAGAATGCTTCTGTAGCTCAACCTGCTCAACCTCAGTTCTGCTGCTTGAATTTTTGCCTTCAATAAATTTATAAAAAATGAATCACTGCAAATAGTGTTCTACTTATGCCTTAACTATTTGCATGTAATGAAATTGTCTTTGTATTCATCTCACCTGATGTTACTCAATATAACATTATATATCTATTCTGAGCTGGTCAGGGTTCCCCTGACAGCTAAAGGAGAAGGAAAAGCAATCTTACAGTGCTATTCATACTATTTTAAAAAGGATGATTCACCCTCTGGAATATTTGTATCTCTCTTAACTGTACAGGAACCCAGACTGCTGGTTAGAAATCTACCTTTCAGGCAGCCTGAAAGGTAGGTGAAAAAATTCCCAAGTATATGGTGAGTTATTTCCATCCCTTCATATGAGACATTAATTGACAAAAAAAATCCTATAGATATAAGACATGGGGAAAGACTAATTTTTGAAATTTCAGTTTTAACCACTTTGTAGGTTTGTCACCTAAGTAATTGTGCATACTCCAAGCAATTTGTATTTAGGAAGCTGGGGCACTTTACTCAAGAACACGCATGTTGTTGAATTTTGTGCCTATTTCTTCCAGGAGATATGCAAAATAATTGGTCAAAGCCTTCACAATATAGATTTATCCATTAATCTGTTCATAGCTTAGTTTGTCACCAGGAAAACAGAGTAATTTTCCTATTGTTTCTTCCATTTCTCATAAAGCTGTATTCTTTCACTTAGTATGTAATCTGTTTTGAGCTAGAGCCATGTCTCTGCTCTGTTTCTGTGGCATCTGAAGTTTGTGGTCTGTAGACATTATGATGCAAATAATTGTCTGTGTTCTTTGCCTTTTCTGACTTTGCCATTCACTTTTTTTACGTCATCTAGTGTAAAATAACTATGGCTGTTTTTTTGATCAAAGCGACCTGCTTACCCCAATTTCTTAGTAATGTTCCTCTTCATATGCAAGTGTGTGGGTTGCATTAATATCAGCTTCTTAGAGTAGATGAGCAAAACAGCAATCAAAAGTTCTGCTGTGGCCATGCCTTGCACTCAAACAGTTGCATTAGCCAGTTCCTCTTTCACCATATTTCATTGGTAGACCTGCACCTGTGCATTGTTAATTTTTACTCATCAATCAGAAAACTTCCTTGTAGAAGAGATTTTGGTCTTTATGGAAATGAGAAAAGCAAATTTTGCTTTGAGTCCTGGCAACCAGGTTTAATTGTCAAAGTTCTCAAGTAAGCAAGGGTGAGATCAGAGTGGATCTGTAAGCTTTCAGGGCATTGTGATAGACAAAAAAAAAAAAAAAAAACCAAAATATTTCGAGCATAATCAGTGCTGAATGCTTTAATTTCTTAAAAATTAATCTGGAAAGATTCCCAGATCATACATCTGTCATGCTAATTTACAGAGGCTGAAGTCTGAGATAGAAGCACTGAAGAAAATTATTGTTTCTTTTTAGCAATACCACCTCCCACTCCGCTCCCCTCCTCCCCCTTTCCCCTCCACAGGTTTCCTGGTTACCTGGCAAGTTTAAGCATGAATGCCTGTATTCTAGATAGAATTTACTCTATGCTGATAGGTGCTATTGTCTGTCCACCTGTCCAGCATTTTTCTTATGCATTGCCTAACATCTCATGGGCTAATATTTGTAGTTAGAATCTGTGGTAAAAAAGGAACAGGAGGCAATATATTTAATCCACAGTATAACCTTGGTAATTACTTTTATTGTATCTGCTATAGCTTAGGGCTTTTTTCCTTTAATTTAAAATGCAGCTGTGATACAGTAAATGAGAAGTCATCCTAAGTCATCTTGAAATCACCATGATTCAGCTCTGATCTCATTTTCACAGGTTCTATGTCAAATATGACCTGTTCTTGATTGCCTCCAGTTTATGTAGCCAGAATCAGACGTAGTTTGAGATATAAAGATCCTTCTTGTCCACAGAAGCTGCTGGAAAGTTTTTCCTTTCATCAATATTCAATCTGGTTTGTGACAATTTAGTATAAAAAGACTTATTAATTTTTCAGTTTGCAGATATTTTTGTTTTTAAACACAAATTTATATTTAGAAAAGAGGTGGCAGTTGTTGAGATAGATGTAATAAATGTCATGATGCTACAAAAATATTCTAACTTCTACTACAAACTATACTAATGTTTCATCATAACACCAAATTAATTGCATTGCATTGACGGACACATAAATCAGATTTTTGTGTTGTAGTGTTGTCAGTCTAGTTCATCAGTTACAAAAATAACCAAAATGAGGACATGTGAGAAGTTTAGAGGTTCAATATTCAATTTAATCTTCTGATTCTAATCATTCTTAATCCAGTTCATAAGAAGGCTTAAACTGCTAAGACCATTTCTTCTTTTTCTTGTATTATTACAATTTCTTATAATATTATGATAACACAAGTTGCAAAACTAATGTGAACCAAAGAGCTTTCCTTTTAAAACAGAGCTGTGTTAGAGCTTCAAATTTGACCAACTTATTAAACTTTGTGGTATTATCTGGGTAATGCTAGAACAGAAGGATATTTTTTTTCAATTTAATTAAGTCACTTAGAAAACTCCACTCTCTGTTTTTATCAGGCATCTTTGGACAAATCTGAAGACAAATCCAATTCTGATGTCTCTGGCTCAAGAACTGCAGCTTTAAAGGGGAGAAGTTGGCCTCTGTAGAATGATTTGACAAAACCAAATTATTTTCAAGTGTCTATGCTTCCTGTATAAGCAATATGTATATATCTATAAATACATATATAAACCCCACACACTGAGTGCTGCCAACAGTCACTATGAATGAAATGCAGTGAGAACAAGCAAAGAAAACTTGGTTACTGTCTTATGCTTAACCATTTTGTTACACTACCCCTTTTTTTTTATTTTCACAGATGTACCATTTCCCTTTCATGACGAATTCCCTTTAGTCATGCATATTAAAAGAATATAAGAATATAGACATTTAATTCAATAGCTGTATTCCTGAAATTCCAGTTAAATTTCATGTAGTAAAGGAATTTGTATTTCAGAGATGTTGCAAATCTGGCCATGAACTTCCTTTGTACCTGCAGCTTCATTTTATACATTGCAGCCTACACCACATTTAATATCAATGAGTTTGTTACTTATGCATCTGCTTTGAGAAATTTAAACCTAGTAAATACTGCCATACTGGATTGACATAAATCTCACTGTTGCTACCCTTTAACCAAGTGGTTGTAGACCTGACTACAGAGATGGAGTGCCTGAGCTTGGTTTCCCTAAATTTCTGGTCAATCCTTCTGTTTTGAAAACGGACATCTTAGTAAGTGCAATTAAGTGACAGTTCACATCAGTGAGAGAATTTTTATTTGTATCAAAAGATTCTGAGTAGTCACTGGATAGAGAGCCATTTTAGATGGCATTTCAATGGGGTCAACACTTTAACTTGTCTTTTATTTACTAAGAATTTCTGTCTGTAGAATAAAAGCATGCTGAAGGTTTGGGGATGTACTTTAGCAGTTCTAAATGTTGGGAAAATCCCAGCATTATTGGTCAGCTGGCATTATAAAACACACAATCAAACAGGACCATTACAGTTTTAATGTTGCTTTGTGAGTATTTTAATAAAACATATGGCCACAGGGAAAAACATGCATGAATAAAAATACAAAAGACCCATGTTTTCATTACTAATAGAATGAATGAATATATGTTTGCAATGTTCTGCTTTGTATGTAACTTTACTTGGCAACAGAGGTAATATTTATAGTAAAGTCTATCACCGCTTATTAATGTTATACATTAGAGTATTTTGCTGCTTCAAAAAATGAGATGTTAAAATATGCTGAAACTTTCTAAAATAAAACAAGAAAAATTATACAAGAATTTATTAATTGTGTTTCAATGTTCAAATATTAAAGGATGTTAAACCATTGAATGAAGCAATATAAATATATTGATTTAATCTATCCTAATTGTTGTAAGCCTTTATAAAGCCTTTAATGAAGACTTTTGGGAACAATTTCCCACTTTGCTAATTCAAAAATTGCTAAAAATAATTTCCAACCCATGTTTTCTACATAATTTATATAAAAGCAGAGGACTAAGCAATTCATTCGTCATGTACATATTTTTGTATTCCTGATTTTGAAATATCCTTCTTATTAGGAAATTTCTGTTTGATGCTTTTAAAAAATGTTTAGAGATATAATGTGGCTTGCTTTTAAATGTATAGTAGGAAAATATTTTTTCCAAATATTATATGTTAGCTTTCAAATGTTGAACATACAATTTAGTTTTTCCTTGAAGTGAATACACTAAACAAGTAACTGTATAGACTAAAAATTTATTAAAATTAGAAGCTTTAAAACAGCTGAATATATTTTCTTATAATCCACCATGGAATTTAAATGTAGAAAAGTTTTACACAAGCATTTACAAGTGAATATCATAGGGAAAATGTTAAGATTCAGTGCTGAGAAGTCTTTTATATAAAAAAAGTTGAAGCAATTCTATTTCAAGAAGTTTTCTTCTTACTTTTTCATTAAACATTAACAGTTTCATGCACATTAGCTACACACAAAGTACCTATAGGTCGTTTCCATTGGATGACAACATCTGTCAAATTTAGATATGCAAAATAAACAAGGTTGGAGGGGAGGGCAAATAATTTAGTCCATCACTTGAACATGAACTTTGATTTGTATTCTATATGGAATCCACTAATGTTTCACAGGGAGTAGCCAGCCTTACAAATCATCAGGATTTTCTTTTTCTCTGACAACCTTTCCAATGCTCTATTTGCCCCAAGGCCATTCAGCTCATCTGCGAAGATAAAAGTTTAGTTCTTGGTGAAAGGGATGCAGGTTCCTGCTGCTGCAGTAGAGGTGGCAAAAGCAAAAGAAAGGTTAGGCCACTTTGGAGGAGTTGCTTAGACAGACTGATGTATGAGAGATGCTATGGAAAGATCTTAAATTTTAAAATGCCATAATTTTGTCCTACCCTGGAGAACAGCAACCTATAACCATTATTGGAAAACTTCATATTAGTTCTTCATGTTTTGCATATTAAATTGGCCAATTTTTCTTTCCAATTTGAAAAACCATCATTGTAAATTCTATTTTTGATATTAAGAACCCTATAAAGGTGCAATTCTTCTTTGAAAAATAAGACCTTAGTAAACAATTTTGTGGATGATGTGCATGCTGGAATAGAAATCAACTTTTTTTTTCTATGGCTACATGTTGCCTTTCAGCACTGACAGCTGGGAAAAACACTAGAAACTTGTATTACAAAATAATAAGCAGAGTTGACTGACAACATAAGAACCTTTTAATTTTCCTTTCATTTACTCTATTGCTACTACCTTAATTAGTCTCCTAGAATGACTCTTGTACCAGTGCACCAAATAATCACACAAATATTTCTTTAATTTAGTAGATAATTGAAGACTTAAAAACTCTTATGAAGTTTCATATATTTCTTACTCCTTAATAAAAATATTTCTAAAGATTGGAGAGAAATAAAAATATGCCTGAACTAATAACTAAAAATAATTTTAATCTTCAAAGTCATTTTTCCCATGCTAAAACTGTCTTGCATCTTTTAATTCTAATTTATAATGTAACCAGAGTGTGGTATTGTAACTGGATTTGGTATTTCTTATTGCTAGATGTGAAGATGCACAATTTAATTGTGTAAATTAAAAATAATCTGCCATATATTTGTTCAAGTTCTAAATATTTAAATTATTTCTCTCCAAAATTTTAGTCTGGATGAGGATGAAGTTAATTTTGTACAGAAATTTGAAAATTGTTGAATGCAAAAATTAGGAACTTAAAATGTATTGCTTAAACAAAAATATTAGCTATGTTGGATAAAAAAGAAAAGTATTCTGGAAAGCACAATTTTTGTGTAAACAAACAGTATTCTAGTAAAAGCAAAGTAAGCAATGTAGTAACCATTGTGTTCCCTGGCAGTCTGCTGTTGTGGGTAATTATTTCTTGCCTTGAGAACTTTCTGAACCAGTTTATTTAACAAAATAATTATTTATGGCTAGTGGAATTAATTCATAGTGTTTTTAAAAACATTTTATAATACATAGATCTCAGCCTTTCATTAATTCTTTACCTCTCAGTTTCTCACCTTGAGTGACTTAGAGATTGGAGATTGTAGTCATAAAAGAAGCTGACTTATTACTTTTATAAACTATAGATTAATATACCTATACGGTTTTTTGCTATCCTATGGTTTATCTTTTTTTAAAATGTTGGCAGCTAATTTATACATAATTTAATAATCTTATTTAAATCTAAATTATTTTTGCATCTGTAATGCATCTGGCTACAGATTTTGTGGCTATGCAAAAGCAAAGTGTTGTAGAAGTTCCTTCTGACAGATCTGGTCCTACAAAGAGGGTCTGCATGCTTATATAGCCAGGTTATCAATTGTCTTTATATTCTTTGAATGCCACATAAGAATTCATTTATGTTCAAAATTTTTGGTCATGTGCTGAGCTGCGTCTTTCTCTGAGATACTGTAAAGTTTCTTGATGTGTTTTTAACCATAATGAGATTTAAGAAACCTGAGATATTGCAACTATTAATGGATTAAATTAAATCTTTTGTTTTGGTCAAAGCGTTAACCATAGACAGCATGTGACAGAATAGAATGTTTCATCTTTTTTTCTTGGCCCTTTTTGCCAAGTGGTGAAAGCATGTGCATTTACAGCTCAGCTCTTATGAAATCCATACCAGTTGTGCATTTGGTAGGCTCTGATGATTCTCCGATAACGTGAGGATGGAAGCTAATGAGAAATGCTGAAGTTTATAGATTTAAATGCAATGCTTTGCTTTGCAAGTGACTAGTGAATTCTATTTAGCATTTGGTTTCAGTTGATTTTCTTCTGATCTATCTGGAGAACACCTAAATACTCTTGCTTTCATTCAAAAATAAGCAACAGTTGAACATCCTTAATCCCTATGAACCAATGTTTAATGTGAAAAATTGTCATCATCAAACAAGACCAACTAATGTTTAGAAACTTCATTTCCAAACAAATGTTCCTAGCTAGCCTACCCACATCCCTCTGAGTGTTTTAGAGAATGAATTCTGTTTCCTATGAAGCAGAACCTTATTATTTCAGTGGTTTAATGTTATTTAATGGTTTTATTTGATTGATTGCAGTTGTCCATTTTGTCTTCTGATTTCTATTGCTATTTACACAGGTATATTTATATGGTTTTTCATCTCTGGTATCTCTGCACAGGAGCTGAAGTTCATATTTAGGTAATTTCCTGTTATTTTCCAAAGTAGATAGCATAGATCAATGGTATGTTCTCAAAAAATTCCCGCGTCCTTACAGTCCTAAATGTCAGGACTTTTCTCATCTCAATAGAAACACAACCAAGCTACCATGTTTCTAAAAATGACACTTACTTTCTCTGAGTCTCTCAGGTAAACTTTAGGAGATTTAAGTCTAGACTCACTCTACTTAAAATGAGTTTACCTAATGTAGGTAGGTTAAAACCCAAACTAATGGTCATGGAAGAGAGAAGTACCTCCAAGTGTGTCCAGCTCACTGAAAACTGCATTACCACACCTACAGGCAAATTCAGTCTCAAGATAAAGCACCCATTTTAAATAATTAGATAACTACTGGAGCAATTTGCTCAGGACAGAAGTGGTTTTTTGCAGTGCAGTGGATTATTTGGAGCATGTTCATAAACATGCTTGGAGATTTTTATGGGATAGATTTTTAGTCCAAATACAATGATTCAGAGAATTCAGCTAATATCTACATTAAAGCTTATAGAAGAGGACCCAGTGGCCCCTTTCTACTTTATATTTGCCTCTAAAAGAATCATTCTGACTTTATTTATCACTTTACAAAGTTTTTTCACCTGGAAATTTTCTTGAGGTGATCTATTACTTAAATATCTCTGATGAAAAACTTTGGGTCTCCTTCCAGTCCCCAGGGAAGCCTACTAGAAACACTCCACTTGGCAATTATTTTCCATTGACATCCATTTTTTGAATCTGTCAGTTGGCTGGTTCGTTAACGTCTAACCAAAGCCAGAGTCTCTTACATTTATACAATTACTGCTAACAATGAAACTTGAAATCTCATCAAAAACTGAAATTACTTTTATCTGACACGACATATTTTCTGTAGACTCAAGCTACTGGAATTATTATACCTTAAATTTTTGACAACTGAATTTGCTATCAGCTTTTTCACAAGCTTTCTTTTATTAAAATGTTAGTGGTCTATGATACTCTGGGTTGCTTCTTTTCTCTTTCTTGCCATGCTGTGTAATATACCTACACTTCCTGAATTTCCATTCTGTCATGCTTTAGTAAGAGGCTATGTGCTCAGAAGTGTATTGGAAGTAATTTGTATATGCTGATAAACAAATGCTATCCCTTGAAGATTTTTCCTTGTATCAATTTCTGCATTACATGTGTGTTACATGTCTGTACAGCAGACGTGCAAAAATCCATTATTGCTTTATGAAAAAAAAGTCAGCTAGTTTCTTCCCATAAATTAGATTTATTAGTTTCAATATTTTCTGTGATTTTACTATTTTAATCAGCAACACCTTGCACATTACTATAATTTATTTTTTACTAGTCTTCATTTAATCCTCATATTGAAGGGAGCCATAATTAGGTATAGAATCTTCACTTGGACCTTTCACTTTCTGACTTCTTTTTTGAGTTTTGAATGTCCAATTTACATTAATTGCATTTGTTTCCATTTATTTTCCATTTCCTTTTTTACTGATATTTCATAAATCAACACTGATTTTTCAGCAAACATAATAAATATTACCTGAAGCTATTTTGATTCTTGACTATGGAACCACATTTTTTGTGATATTGCTTCCTAAACTTTTCCAGTTTGCTTTCATGTATCTCTATCTTAACTTTTCCTTCAAGTCAACTTCCCTCATAATTTATCCCTAGCTTTGTGGGGTAAACTTGAATACTTGTATATGTTATTAATTGAGAGAGTAGATGGTGCCTAATATAAAGTGACATCTTTAGAGATCTTTTTCTAAGCCATCTGTACATTTTTGATTATAACTCTTCAGTCATGTAGACTCCATCAGCTCTTGGTAATCCCAATTTAACCAAATCCACTTTAGTGTCACCCAGATTCACAACATAGTAATCCTTTAGGACACGTTTGATAGAAAATAATTTATAATGATCTGCCAGAAAAAAGTTACAATTGGATCTCAAAGGGCTTAGTCCTTTTATGCGTAATTTGGTGTGAGATGATCCATGAACTACAGAGCAGGCAAATCTTTAGCAAACATCTCATCTGCAGTCTGTTTTTGAAAGTTGTGACAGAAATACTGTAACTGCTGTCCATGCAGTGTACAAATAAAAAGGTGTGATGGCCATGGATTTTGCATGTAAACCTCACACTATTCTCTGATTAAAATTTTTGAATAGTCAATAATACTGACAGTAGTCAGCAGGATAAAGCAGATCATCCCTTTATTTTAAATTTCAGTAGAAAGAATTACCTCACTTACTAGTGACATTCTTAATCTCTTCCTTTTCTTATGGGAAGTGTGGGTATATAGGTGATTTTTGTTGAAAATAGAGACAATTTAATGGCTTTAAGCTTGGAAATTTTCTTCTGCCACCATAGGCTGGAAATTGCTGTAGTAAGGTGTAATTCCTCAGTTTAGATTTGGACTTCTAGGGTTTGAGCCTGATATGATAGAGCATTTTGCATTTGTTGCTACAAAAGGTTGCAGTTAGTATTTGTGTTTCCCTGTTTTTTTTGTTCATTCAGCTGAGTACACCTCTAACATGGCTTAGTATGCACATAATTCCTTTGAAATAAATTAGATTATATTACTCTATCTAATAACAACCGTGGGGCTGATTTTTCATCACTTTAAATAATTCACTATTTAAGGATACAGTGTTATAAAAATGCAACAAATAAGAATGGTAAGCATTTTGTATACACTCTGCACAGATATAATAATGCCACAAACAGCAAGGCGGGAAACAATCAGACCTGTTTATTTTTACTAGACTTTTTACCTTTAAAAGAACTGAAACCAGGCTGGCTTCCCAACTGATCACAATTTCTGGCACAGTCACAGAGTCATAAAGTGTTGAGGGGTTAGAGTGAAACTTGGAGATCACCTAGTGCCAACCTCCCCTGCCATGGCCAGGAAAACCTGAGAAGAAGTTGTCTAAAATAGAAAGAAGTGCTTAAGACAAATAAGCAAATAAAGCCCATGGTACCACCAGAGCTCCTGTTCTGTTTTAAGGAAAAAACAATGTGTTTAAGGAGGGCTTCTTATCCTTATCAGACCTATTTGTGTCTGAAATGTGTCTTCAATGGAAAACATTAGGATATGAAGAGTGTAAATGTCTGATTCATTGCTGTTCATCCCAGCAAGTGTGGGTTTGCAGCTCATGTTCCTGAGAAGCATTGAAGACAGTGAGATAATTTCTCAGCAGGTCATTGTCTGATGGAAACTACTTGTTTAAAGGCAACTAATCAGAAAGATTTTTATGTATATCCACAGGTTTTGATTTACTGTAGTGGGATGTAAAGAAATTTTACATTCAGAGAAACTTGGAGAAATCTCTGTTTTTCTTCTGCATTTAAATGTAAGCTGAATTGAGAGAACTAGAGTAATGCAATTTGTTTTGGCAACATGGTGGCAAGACAACCCAAACTATCCAAGGAAAACGTAGAAACTGGATATCCTTACTGATGAGTTTGGTATTGGTATTTAATTTCAATTGCTGATAAGGAAACCATTCCATTACTTCAGTAACTAGAAATTGAAAAATCAAATATTAATGCAAGTGGAAAGAAAACATTAGTTTTATTTTTAAGTCCAGTTATGTGTGAGCTCAGAGTTTAATTATCTTCTCAACAGCAACAAGTAACTGTTGCCATTGACTACATACAAAATTTCACAAAATTCCTCCTCGACAAGAGGAAACAAAACAAGAAGAATAATTTTTAATTCAAGATAGCAAAGAGTCAGACTCAGTATAATCTAGTTGGTAACCCCATTGCTATTTCTCCTGAATTCCATTGTTAAGAGTATCGTGTATGAAGAAAAATATAATTTACAGCAATATTTACTACATATTCATATGTTTTATCATAACCAAATATAACTGCAGTAATATATTTACATATTAGGTACAAACTACATACAGTGTATGAAGGGACATACATTAGACAGTGTTAAATTAGAGAGAATGTTAAATTATATCTACATCATGATAAGAAAGGCCTTATCTTTACCAAAACTTATGTATTATTTGAAAAAGATGTAGCAATCTGAAATGTAGAAAAAACATATTGGACAAGATTAAAATAACTGTACACAACTATAAGATGGAAAATAAGAAAAATTTAATTTCATTTCATATTCAAATTATAGCCTTGAAAATTGATAAGGAAAAATATTTATCCTTATTACTTATGAACTAAATTACCTGATTCTATTTGTTTCTCTTTGCATTAGATCATTTGGTTTTCTTTTATCATTTCTCAGCTAAACACTGTAAACTTAGAAAGCGCTAAATTAATATTCTTTATGTAGTGTTACACATGTCATAAGACAATATTATTTTACCATGTCAAAGATGTTTGCACCATTTGGAGCACATCTATCACCAAAACTCAATTAAACAGTGCCTTTCTATCTTCAGCTGAAACAAACTGTTTACTTATATTTGCTCAGTGTTTACTTCACAAGAGGTAGAAGACCCAAATACAACAGAAAAATAGATGTCTTGGGATATAGCACAGGTCAAAAAATTTAACCCAAGGAAGAAGGTCTAATCTTTTGGTTGCAAGAGAAGACTTTTTTCCTTTGCCAAGTAAAAGGCAGCATTACAATGTTATTCATACCTCACGTGGTGTCCTAACAATTCCTCTATTCAAGCTGAAAGGGCTATATTCCCTTTGTTGCAAAGTATTAAATTTGTCCCTTGAGATTAGTGTGTAGGCAGTTTTAAAGGATGAAACAGGATTAGATAAGGTTTCTTACCAAGAAAGAGTTCTGAAACTGTGCTGCAAAAACCTCTTGTGTTACATGTGCTGAAAAAAATCTTTTGTTTTTACACTTTGAATCATAAGTCAAATTTTTTAAATTATTAGTTGACAAAATGTTTCTTTAGCAGTTTTATGAAAGGCAACTAAAGTATACACGTGGGGAAAATGACACTTACTTTAATTGCATCTGATTTTTTTTTTTGTATGAAATTTCCCTGCCATTTGTAATTTGAAATATATTCCAAAAACTTGATAGAAAAATATGTAGTAATTCTACTTATTTTCTAAAATATGCAGTACATTTCTGCATTTCTTGCTGTGATATAGAGAAAAAAATATACTTTTATAACTTATGATCCAAGCCAAACAATTTTAGTCTAAAAAGCTTCAAAACCCAAATGTCAAGGAGGGTGCTAAAAAAGTCAGTAGTTCAGCTGTGCTCCACTCACTTGTATATAATTAATACCATTGTGTACCACATGAAGACTTTCATGAATTTGATTACTGCATATTCAGTGAGTACCATTTAAACATTTCTAGTTCTCTTTAAAAATCTACTTTTGAGAAATGAAACCATTCCGGATTAGTATCAAAGGGATTATTAGCACATGTGTATTCAATAGTAGGACAGGTTAAAAGGGCTATATGTTGCTTTTGCCTAATGAGTTGATAATCAAAGGCAGCTCCTTTTCTTTATCGCTGAAATTTCCACAAGACTCATGGATTTTGATCCCATCCTTCCTCAAATCCCTGTTCTTGATTATCTTTTCTTCCAGGAAGACTAGACAAATTCCTTTGGTAGCCGTCAATGTTCATCTAGTCCTCAAAAAAAGCTGCTGAAGGATGATACAATCCCACTCAAGAGTGAAGTGTACCTCACTACACATGTAATAACCTTGCTGGCTTATGACTGTTACACAACTATAGAATCCTCATCCTTCCTGTTTTTCCCACTTCCAGTTCTTCACCATTCATACAGTCTCCTACGTTCATCCTGAATATGTTTGAATTGAGAAAGGCTGTGGAAACAGTCTCAAGACTATTCCCAGTGTCACTGTAGAGTTCACTTGAGGGGCTGACGACAAGATGCACAGCAATTCCTATTTCTTCTGTATCAAAATATCACTTATCTTCAGCCACGAGCTGGCGTACATCATTTCTGAATCAGGATGCTTCAGAAATTCAGGATGCATGCCGAAATAATTTTTTTAATCTTTATGGGTACAATTCCTCAAAAAATTGTTGATACGTATTGGAAGTAAAGAGCTAGTCTGACATTGTGATATGGCTATTTAATCTGTTCCTTTTTCCCTTTAAAATCGTAATTTAAAAAATAACTTCAGCCAATTGACAAAAATAGAACAACATCACCTGCAATTAGAAGATTTTTCTGCACCTACACAAGAGAAGATGGGGTATTGCAGCCAACTAAGTCTGCTGTTAAAATATATTCTTCACAATATGTACCAAATAAAAGTTAAACCATAAATATTAATGAAGATTTGAGAGGAAAAGAAAAGATGTTCTGTTGCTTAGTGTTCCATGCATTCAACAAAATCAGCATACTTTAAAAGAAATTAGATGACTTGCCCATTTTTTCATCTAAGTTAGACACAGCAAGATGTGATTCTTCCCACACAAGGCTACTGGATCATAAAAATGTGCGTCGTTAATAAAGTTAAGTGGCTTGTAATTTTCAAAGCACAGATAGAAAAGATATGCTGTTATAATTCATGGACCATTATAATAGATATATTACCTTAATGTAAGCCTCTGAAATGACTATCTTCATTTTCTGCAGCTGGAAGAAAGCTTACTTTCAGGAAAAAAGTTACCTAAGAATGCTTCCAAGTATATAATCAGGAACTTTTCTCTGTCTATCACTGAGCATAGCATCATTAACAGGCAATGTCCAATATATGCAGAAGTATTTTATGGCCATATGCTATGTGTAAGGGAGTGGCATCTTCTTAAACTGGTATCATATATTTCAGCATTATGTTCTCTGTGCCTGTCAGCTGACCACTGTAGGCAGATACAAGAAGGCTTCTATGTACTGTCTCATCTAGTTGGCAGAAATTGTGAGAGAAGTAGCAGCTGTATTGAAGACTCAGACCCAAAGATCTGCATCTTTTGTAGTTTGACAACCAGTAAATGTGCCTCTGGCACTGGCAGTGTCTGGATTTCAAGGTGAATCAGTTTGTCAGACTAGTTCTCTCTTTATCCTCCAGGAGTTTTAATTATAGCCACAGGAATATTTTTTAATGCCTCATCTCAGTTCTCCAAAAAGAGGCAAGAAATGGTGTGTTGATAGGAGAAAAATGCCCCAAATACACTCTTCTTCTCATTGCAAATGATCATAGAATAAAACAAAGTTAGTTGATATTCATGCTATAAATGTCTGTGCTACTGTCATACAGAGCAGTATGTGAACAAAATAATAGAAGATGATCTGTCAACAAGCTGCTCTCTTAAGTTGGTAATTATTTTGAATGACATCGTATCACATCTAAAATAAATTTAAACAGTATCAGCAAAGTACAACTAAAACAATATCACACAGCTAAGATGAACAGCAATAGCTCTCATTCTAGTCAGTACTTTTTGTAATATTTAGTTATTGTTTGGAAGAAAACCACTACACCCAACAGTTTTCACATTAAATATAGGCAAATAGTTTAAATTAAACATATGATATTCCATCATTTTACACAGGAAGTCATATTTATATATTTAGGCATTTAATTTCTTGAATTACGGGACACAATGGAAGTAAAGATATTCCTATATTTTCAAGTTCTCTTTTGATTGGTAAGGGACAGTGGAGGCCCATCTGTTTTGCAGCAAAGAAAGCCTCAAACCATCTGTGTAGAACCACATGCCAGCTAAAACACAGAGATATGCACAGTTTTTTGTTATGAAAAATTTTGCAGTATTTTTTTCCTGTATTAGTGTGAATAAATTAGCAACAACTAAATTAAAGAAATCTTCTGAGAACATACTAACTTCCTAGAGCACATTGGAAAATGTATCCATTTAGAAGTCATGAAACATTCACTGGCAAAAAATTCTTCTTGTGACTATTTATTATTAAGAGAGGTAGATCTTTGTGCATTTAATTAGAAGCATTTTTATGAGCATCATAATTGAAGTTAATTTATCTATGAGGTTTTCTTCAGAGAAAAACCTACAAAATTGCAACCATGCCTGTATATTGGCCTAATAATAGCATTTAAAAGCTTGAGCCCATATGTTTCTTTACTAACTTAAAAAAAAAAAAAGACATAAGAGGGTAAACTCACCTGATTTGCCCATAATGACTACAGCTTTGGCTAACCTGCATCATCTACCATTTAAATGGGTTTTAAAAGAAAACCAGTATGTGGGGAACAGTCCCTGAAATGAACATCAAGAGAGCATCGTGGGCAAGACCCTAACTTACCCTCACAGAGACACTGTGTTCTCTGTCCAATAAAGGTAGCACTGTGAGCTCTGTTGACAGGTCATTAATGTTCAATATTTTCTTTAAATTAGACCAATCTTAGCCAAGTGGACAGCAGTTGTCCTAATATCTTCTGAAAGTCCATGAAATAACTGAAAAACACCAACAAATGCACAAATAAAGAGCCCTATGTAATTTTTTGATGTATTAGTGGTAACACACTAGCAAAACTGCACTCATTTCTCAGCTGTTTTCAGACCCTAAATAAAATACTTTTTAAATAGAAAAAAAAATTTATGGTTTTGCGAAAGGATTGGGCTGTTTTTATACAAATGTTCGCTCACCAGTTCGGAACACATGGGAAATAAAAGATGGTCCCTGGATTTGATCCAGAACATCTTTCAGCTGAAGACAGTTGAGCTATTCTAGTCTAGAACACGCAATTTGATCAGCAGAAAACCTTCACAAGCGTGTTTTGGAGGAAGATGCATGACGTAAAGAGCAGGCATTTTCTAAGTTAAAAAGGCCATCACATCCTTTTGCTTGCATTCTTGATAACAAGCCAGACCTCAAAAGCTTCTAGCAAAGCTTCTAGGTTTTGTTAAAATATTAAAATTCTCATGTAGATTTAAACCTTCAGAATTGGACAGAATGAGGACAAGGACAAAGCCCAACAGTTAGGGTTTTCCATCTTTCTAGAAATCTAGATTTTTTTTCTTGATTCTTTTTTATGGACTGGCAAAGATCAGCTTTTGTCAAAGAAACTACTCATTCAGAAGCTATCTCAGAATTTAATTTAGAAGATGCGTTACAGGAATGAGACTTTGTCTCTGCACACGTGGTTTTCATGCCACTCCTTTGAAAGCAAGGCAGCATTTCCAGTGTATAAAGTCTAATATTTATGGTTTTCATGGTTACTATATTAAAATCCTAGTTCACTTTAGGGACGTTTCAAACATGATTGTTATGTCTTTATTTCTCCATGATGGAGAAATTTATGCTGTCAGAATGACGATGCCTGAATCTAAATTTTGGAACTGCTTGCTGTACTGTAGCAGTTGTTACACACCTAGTTAAATATTCATGATAATGGGGTATATATAATTATATTACGTGTTGTGAAGAAGGGAAATGTTTGCAAGTATAGAAAACTAGGATACTAAAAAACATTTTCTGATGGGGAACACTTTGATATGGAATTTGTTCTCATGTGTTTGGGGGTAACTCCTCATAAATATTTAGTCCAGATGACTTACTTAGATAGTTTAGTGGAGAATTTAATCATTTAACAAAATCAAAAAGATCCCTCTTCTTCTAGGCCATAATGTAGATTGTTTCTAACCACAATTCAGTGATTGCCAAAACTGTGACCACACATGCATTTGGGTAAGCAGCACTCGGCAAAAGCACACTGCTCATGTTTGATAGCTGGTATTCATTCCCATGTTTATCAAAGATTCCAGATTTAAGAAGATGATGCACCAATTGCCGAATGGTCTGCTTGAAGATCATTTGACTTTTATGCAACTTTTATAGCAAATTATTTCTATGTTCACTGGCACAGTGTTTGGATTTGTTCTGCAGTGGTATGCAGATTTGTATTTCAATAAAACATGCACTTCTATAGATTTAAATACTTTACTAGATGTTTTAATGAATTTTTCTGTTCTATTAATTTAGAAGTCAAAAGCCCAACTGTAATTTTATTTTGCTTCAAAGTAGAGGTTGATTCAGACTGATAAAAGAAACAATCTTATTTTGCTCAATGGCAAATCTCAACAGATTAAATGAAGATCCTAAAACCTCTGGTCTTTTAGCATAGTTTAAAAATGCTTAAATAACAACAGAAAGATTATGATTGGGATTTTAACATTTTATTTTCTTTCTCCACCAACCTGCAAAAACTCATCTCAGATTATATTAGCTTTGCATTGAACATGTCCATCAATTGTTTAAATGTATTTATGCTGTAGTATTGCAAACACTGTATGCAGGTATGAAAATCATTGATTTTTATTATAAAAGGCATAGACTCTTAATATAGTTTTAGGCCCCAAGTAATCCTTTAGTGTCAGTGTAAAGCAAAGGAAATGTAAACACAAATAATGGTAGCTATGAACATACACCTAGGGCAAAAGCAGATCCAAAGGCTCCTACATCAAATAGCCTGAATTTGCTGAGCTGAGCCCCTGGACAGACAAAAAGTCTATAACTTTTTGCAAACAGTGACTCTTGCTATTCTACTCCAAGTGAATTGTCTGTGGATTAAAAGACCACCAAATGAATCTGAATATTTGCAGTTCTTCATAAGGATATATCAGGAAAGTGATTTCTTTCAACGAACAGATACAGCATTATCTTCGTGGTTAACACTTTTCATTTTGCTATAGAAGATAACTTTGTGATCCCATAATTATTTTTACATTCATTATTTTAGAGTGTGTAGAATTTTCCCCCCTCTTGCTAAATAATGAGTGACCTGTTTTGAACTATACAAGAGTTTTGAAAGGAGAAACTATTCACACATGAAGGAGTATAGAAAAGCTGTGATTTTCTGCTTGACTTAAAATCATTTTATGATTCAGTTATAAGAAGGTTAATCAATCTGAACTAAAATGGAAAAGAATACACATAGAAATGCAAAAAGAGATAATTATTTTTTCAGAATAACATATTTATATGCACACAAACTGATGAGATGTTTTCTGTTTATTCCTATCATGAAAACTCTATGGCTTTATGCTTACGATCTTTGGTTACCCATAACTGAGGAACACTGCATTCAAATGAGACCCTGTTTTGCAATATGGCAGTTCCTAAGACATTCTGACGCAAAAACATATGAATATGTTTCAATTAAATAAAGAATCCACCTAGCTCTTGACAATGTTGCATTAAATGCAAATTCATAAATATTTTAATGTATTAGCAATTAGCAGGCTTGTTATAAGAAATAATAAACCAAAGCATACAAAATATTTCTCTTCTTAAAAGCAAATTTATTCCAAATTTCAGCTTTATTAGGGTTATTTCTCCTGTATAAAGGAAATATAATTAGATTTATTTTTCAAGGAAGAATATACTGTCACATCTCCAAAAAAAAAAGTATTTTCTCAAGAGTTCTTAAAGGTCTAATGAGATATTTACCTGTATTAGACTATACCCACATACCCACAGTGTTTGTGCTTGTTAAAGCCTTTCAGTCATTCTAGGCTTAGGGAAATAGTGTCCAAATGTACCATATTTAGCTTCTATCTCAAATTCTCCCGAGCTGTCAATTTAGGTGTTAAAGAGACCATTTGTAAAGCTTGGCTGGGATTTGCCATTATTGACTGGAATGTGTGTTTATCATTACATTCAATGATGAAAGTGGAACATGTAGCATATGAATAAATGTCAGCAGATGTTTCTTTTAAATGGCCTGATTTCAACCTCCTGTTGTTTGTCTTGAATACAAATATTAAAAAAGAGAAAAAGGCAGAATTTTTTATGACATAAGTGCAAGGGTAGTTATATTAAAAAACAACAAAAATAATGATGGAAGTCAGAGAAGAACGAGGAAAGTATAATTAATAAGAATTATGTTGATGCTTTCATGCTACTATCTGGTTTGATATTATAAAAGACACAAGAACAGCAGTTCAGTGTGGGATATATCACTCCACAGTCACTCCATAAGAAGTAAGGAAAACTTGGAGTCTATTCTCAGAAGCATATTACATAAGGTTCAAAAATTTAAAAAAATTTATAGAATTGTTGTAAAACTCCTTAAACTCACAGCACCAAGAAAAGGATGTCTCACAAAAAAAGGTCTTTACCTGCTTTATTCTTGTTTGCAAAAGCAAATATTCCCTTTTAAAATAGCAATAATTTTTTAAGTGCTTGAAAGACTCTCGCCGGTTCCAGTGGGTAATACCACAGCATGTGTAAACTTGAATGTGTAAACATATCTGCAGTGTGTGGAAATGCAAATAAAGGATTTATGTAGATCTCCTCTTTTTATCACTATTTTTTTAAGAATAATATATATATATATATATATAATATATAGTAGTATATAATATTATAAAACCTATATACAGCTGTCTGGTGCCAGGACCATATTCTACTACTCTGCTTCAGGTGGTGGTGTCCCATTTTGTTCCATGGGACTACCCTGAGAATAAAATAATGCTCAGTGTGAGCAGTGAAGGCAGAATCTGGCAGGAATTAGTATGCAGCACTGTAAACTCAGCAGTATTCCAACTAAATCAATAAAGTGAACATAGAAAATTAAATCAGCCTTGTGTTTATTGGAATGTGTTGCATTTTGTATCATCTAAATGATAATATGGTATCAAGGTGTTGTATGTCTGAGGCCCTCTGTCTTTACAAGAGATGCAGGTGTTCAAAACCATTGTAAATCTCATTTTTAGTAAACAGGACAGCTTTACAATGATTATATTCCATATTCAGATATTATCATAAATCTGCAGGGAATTTAGGATAAAAAACAACCTTTTTTTCATACTGTGTCCCTATTAAAGAAATTATTTCCTACCTTGAAGTCTAAAATAATAAATATGTGACCTATTTCTATAAGACTCTATCTAATGACTGTAATGGGTGAGTGTTTTGTAATTTAACACTGAGGACTATCTCCAGCTCTTTCTAGAATTCTATTTTGTATTTACTAAGTGTTTCATGAAAACCACATGTAAACTTTGACTTCAGAAAGTATCCCTTTTCCTAGGCATTCTTCTCAGCTGACCATTCATATTTATGATGTCCTAATCACAGGAAGTGCTAAAGGTGTCTCCTAGACAGGAAATAATGATCTTTACAAATGTAACTTACAGATAGCTAGCTGTTCACAGATACACAATATATACCCATAGCAGTGTGTAGACTCCAACTTGATTTTCAAGATCTTCTCTGTTCAAGGATATGTCCTTTATCTGTTTTTCTGGTAACAGCAATATTGGCCAGTTGCTTATTGGATCTTGTGATAGTAATTTTGGCCAGCTGCTTCCTGGAACTAAGGAAAATTATTCTCAATTTATTCCCCTTTGCTTTTGATATGTTTTAAAAATATGCCCAAAACCATATCCAATGTCACAGGAAGAAAGTTTACAAAAGAAATTCAATTTAAAAAAAAATAGGTTTTAGGCCTATGATTTAAAAATTGTGATATTTTAATGAAGTAGGGAATTTTGTACAGCTACCAAATATGACTGAACTGCCCTACGTCCATCTCAGTTTAGTGCAATACATCCAATTAGTAATTCACTCAATACTCACTTTAAGGAAAGGTATTTCTTCTGCTAAATCCATGGACCAGAATCTACAAGATTGCAGAATTTATTCCACTGCTGGCCTGTGCCAGTGGTGGTGATGAGCTGGGGGTTGAACAAACATTTGTAGATTATTACAGAATATAGGGAAATACAATACAGGGATACCTGAGTAAATATAAAATATAATAACAAATATTAAGTGAAAATATAATTATATTCTATAGTAGTTAACTATATATATAGACATATTGAATGAAAATATTGTCTAACTTCAAGCAGTAAGTGGAAAAGCAGAGGGAGAATTGCACTTTAATTATCTTGGTCTCCATTCTGGAATTTAATAAGCAGATCAATAATGTTATCTCTATAATTGCATTCCAAGAATATCATGCTAGCTGTTTTTGCACTTCATACCCTGCAGCATTTCCTGTTAAGATGTTTTCAGAATGTTTACAGTCATTTCTGTTCTTAGGCCTGGATTCATCAAAACACTGAGCTTATACTTAGCATTATTTCCACAGCATGAGTAGTATATTTATGTCTATGTATAAATGTTTTCTGGAATGGAGTTGGTTATAAACATGCAAAATGATTTGATGAATTTAAAACAAAAACTAAAAACCCAATATATATTGACAAAATATGTTGTTTCTTCTGGAGCATCCTCAAATGAGGATATCTTCATATGATTTAAACTCATTATATAAAAAATATTAATTAGGATATGTTATCTTTTTAAAAATAGTGAATTAAATAAATTTAAAACATCGATTGTAGACTTCAGAGTCATCCTTCAAAAATCTATGGGTAGTGCTGACTTTCAACAATCAGAAAGTAAGGAAGAAATCTAGGAGGGAGGCTGCATTTTCCCTATCTGCTTAGATCTTGGCACATTTGCTCTTCAATTGCTCCTCACCCTTCAGATAAGCTTGAAAACAAACTTCAACCTTTCAGCACCACGCACGCTTCACACATTCTTTCACTTCAGCAGTTAACTCTTACCCCCTTGAACAAAACCAAAACACACACAAAAACCATTCCATGTTATCACTCCTAAGGAAACAACAATTGTAGGTCAAGGTCACTTCAGAATGACTTAAATTTCTCTTTATCTTTCCTCCCCTGTTAGTTATTTCACTTCCTCTTTTGCTGAAGAGATTTTAGAAGTGTTTGTGTTCTTCCTCCCTGCTTCGTCCAGTAATATTTTAGACTGATAAATATAATTCTGAAGAATTTTGAGGTTTTTTTCATAGAATATTAGAAGTGACAGGGTACGTCTTGTGGAGCTGCAGAACCTGTGGGAGCAATTCCCTGATGTGACGTGGTGTGAGAATATGCAGAATAAGGCATTGGCTTTATGGGGGACTTCTTTATATTGCACTGATTAGGTGCACTGGTCTTTCATGTCAGGGGTCTTAGTCATAAACCTGCAAACCTTTTTGGATGTTGGGTGGAGTATTAATTAAGAGCTTGTTTTTTGACGCAGCTCCAGGAAACCTCCTTCCTCTGTTACCCTGCCTCTACCTGGATGAAAGAGAACACATAGAAGAATATTATTCCCAGTAAGTCAGTTGATTTTTCCATTTCTTCTCACAGACTACTCCTAGATAGTGTTTAGCATCCTGGTTCTTCATTTTCTGGTTCAACGAGTGTTTATCTGCATTATTGTGGAAATTATACACAACACTTGAGTTTTATCCGTAAGAATAGTTTGATTTATTACTTTTGATCATTGTCCAAATCCACTTGTATCTTGAACTTTTGCAATCTTTTCCCAAAGAGTAACCTTTTGTATTCTGAGTATAGACAATTGTTGTGAGTTGTTTAAAAGGTTTTGTTTGATATATTGATTTTTCAGTAGTCAATATGCATATTGTTCTTCTTGCACTTGGCCTCTGTTTAAAATCATGTCAGCTTTAAATAGTTACAGTAGGGCTAATGTAAAAAGTCAAAAGTAAAACATGAGGGAATTTGCTCATTTTTCTTGTTCATAAATATGATCTTGTGGCTGATATTACTTGCAGCTGTAATGCCTGTGACTCTCCTGCTGAGACTCCCAATCTGTCACAAATTAGCTGGAAGTTTCAAGGAATAAGCCAAAGCCCCCTTTACTCCTACAAGATGCCTGTTTTATAAGGTTGAGAGATGATCTAGAACTAGAAAACACCTATGAAACTAGAAAACTCCTATGAAAGTCTGGGGACAATTGTAAAGACTGAGTATTGTGTGATATTAAGAAATGAATTTCGGAGTCCATGGATAGACTCCCTAGACAACCACAGTATTACTAAGTCCTCTCCAAAGGCAATGGAGCACTGGATGACAACCCATTTCCAAGCAAAGTGTTCTAATCATTGCAAAATCACTACAGAAGAGCCAGGTGGTATTGCTTTTCTTTCTAGATTCACTTTAAAAAATTGAGTCCCCTCAGGAGAAACGTCTGTACTTAAGAGGCCCCATAAATAAGTGGAAGCAGAGCACTTGCAGTGAAGTGCCTACATGACAGAGAGGCTTGGTTTTCTTTGTCTCTCCTTTCTCATTCTGCTTAACATTCTTTATGAGCTGTCTCCAGGCAGCTCCATGATTGGTGAGTGGGAAGTACCAAGGATATGTTTATGTTTTAGTCATGGAACACCCACAATGCTGCAATAAGCAAGCAGCCTGATTCTTATCCTTACATATTTTAAGTAAATGAGGTGGACCAAGGGAACAAAGTTCTAGCTGAAACAGAAAACATGGATATAACTGTCCAGCTTCTCTGGACAGTTCAGGCAGAACTACAACTCATTTTTTTGCAAGTCCGGTCTGACAAAGGCATTTTGGTGTGAATCAACATTCTTCTGTTCCCACATACAAATAACTCTTTTCTGTTCCAAGTTGAATATTTGTCAACCTTGTTTTTTAACTGAATGCATGGATATGTCAGTAATGGTAATGCTCAAAAAAAAAAGTATTTACCATACAGTGCCTCTGTACAAGCAAAATATACAATAACTCTGCAGGAATTCTTATGTTACTAGGGACGTAGGATATTTTTTTCCTTCCTCTTTTGATATGGATGTTTTACTCCCCTTGGCAATGCACTCATACTGAAGGAAGAATAGACACCTTAATCCTGCTTGGCAAGATTTCCCTTTAAAGCTTGAGTCCCAAGCAGGCATATGTAGTGTTTGTTGACCTTTTGCACCAGACCAATCAGTCCATTGAGGTCTAAAGCAAGACTTCCTTTTCTTGGCATGCAGCGAGGCAGAGTTTGATGATCAAGGCTTTGAAGTATAGCATCTGAAGCCCCAAGTATAAAAGCTGCCTCAGTAGCCACGTTAGTAGCAAAGGTTACTACAACATTTTTTTCATTGTAGTGTAATTTCAAATAATTTGAAAAACTCTCTCTTCTAGAGAAGGATTAAGGCATAAATCTCTTAGTGTTTCCATTAGACCTGATTCTCTTCATGTAGAATTCAGCAGTAAAATGTCAATAACTTCAATAGGATCAGGGTAAGACCCAGTGCCAAGCTTGTGTCAATATGAGAATAAAAACTCTTTTTTACAGTTAATTTAACTACTTAAAAATTCTTAGTAAGAAGAAGTTTGGGGTGCTTAAATGTTATTAATGTTAATAAGGCTTGTCCATTTCTTTCAGTGCTGTTCACTAATAGAATAGAAATCTCAGTACTTTAGAAGACAAAAAGAAACAACTGTTAGATTTTTTTTTTCTCAAATCCACTAGTATAAAAGTCCATTTACCTCTGTGTGTGAATTTATATTTGAAACTTCAGTATGATATATAAACTATAGAAATGGTACCAAATAGTTAGAGCCTTTATAAATTACAAGAGAGAGAAAAGAAATATACTAATCTATATAGAAAGAATCTAAAAGATCTTATTTACACATGTAAATTATGAAATTACATTAGTTATGATCAGTTATTTCAAATATTTAAAGAAATATATAATGGTTTACTACCATGCTGAACAACATAAGGCACTATTAGCCACAAATATGATCAACAAAACTAAAATTGTAAAGCTAAAAAAAAGAGTTGTGTACCCAGTTAAATAAATAAATAATTTAAATTGGTGTACAAAAGTCTTGCAACATCTATTTTAAGGATGCATCACCTTTTCTAAATGGACAGCTTGTAATATAAGAACCAGGACAAACCAGTTGTGATTTTTATTCTATTCTAATTTGCAACATCTCTGTGTGGAACACAATTTGTATTAGCATGACATGGTTTTGTAACAGCAGTCTTCGATTTTGTCTTCCCATTTTGCCTTTTCCTTTTCCCTTCTCCCAAGTTTTTCTGCTATTGATGATGAGTTTTCTTCAATGAAGTATTATTCTATGAATGCTTCTTGCTCTTTGATCATTTGGTTTATCTCCATGACCTAAAAGTAAACTCTACAAATAGCTCCAGATATTCTGCATAAGTAAGGAACTGGACATAAAAGAAGAGGAGGCATTAAAAAATCTCAAGACTGTACAGAGCCCATGATGTCACACTTGTGACATGGCAATGGCGAGAAGAATTGGTTGAGTCCTAAGAGCCTCATGGTCCCCAGCCTTTGCAAGGAGCTCTGAATGTACTGTTCTAATCACAATACAGACTCTTCCCATGATCATGGATAAGAAAAATGATACCCAGATTTCCCATGAGTGTTTTTATTGGATAATAAGAGGTTAGGGTCTTTGGTTAGATTTCTGCCTTTGTATTAAGGAATAACCTTGTGCAGCTAACAATACATTTTCCATAGAATGAAGGTAACGAGTTCCACAAAATGGATACAGTGTATACCGTGGTAATCAGACCGTGGTACTGTCAGCCTGTGAATGTTCTGGTCCATGTCCTTTGTTCACATCACACTCTTTACCCACACTGTACCTTGGAAGTCCACCTGCCTGTAAAGGGAGGACTCTTTACTTGATGCCTCTTGCATCAAGTCACAATCACAAAATAAATGAATGGTCATCATTCATGAACATACACACATACCTCTTGTGTTATGCCACACTCTAACAATTAGATACTTGGTCAGTTAAAAGGAATGTCCAGGTTAATGTAAACTTTGAAAAAATCAGACTGGTTCATTAACTTGATTGTTTCGTACACTAGTGCCTATGAGCTCTTACCTACAAAATGGAATTGTCCTCTTTCATCTTCTTATCTATGATTCTTATTTGGTTCTTTTATATTCTTTTATTTTATTTATTTTTTTCCAAAGATCAGAACTTGTCATTCCAGCTGCTTTATTATTTTTCTCTTAGGAAAATATTTCTGCTATTTTTCATAGTCGTTAGTTTTCATTGTCCTTACTTTCCTAGAACTGTTGGAGATGGACTGCTTGCCATTTCTTCTACCCCATTGCTCGGTAAAAGCAATTGGCTGAGGGTGATAATTAGACCATTGCAACTGGGCTATCAACACTTTTAAGTATATAGGATTCAGTGCAATATGTAATACAAAATGTAATAGTAAAGGGAATATTTCTGCACAGGCCAGGATTGTATCAAAGGATGTGCTTTTTTGAGATTGTGATGAATTGTATCACACAATACAAAGAAAAATGAAAGGAAGTGAAGTTAAACACTGTCTTTCTTTGAACTCATATAGAATAAAATTTTGTGATATTGAGTAAATTAATATTTTAATACAGAATTTTCATGTTTACATCTATAAAGATATGTTTTTCATGCAATAATACATTTTGAAAAAATAATGAGGTCCTCTGATCATTTTCCTCCCTATTACTGGATAGCACTTCCAGCACTATGCGAGCACAGTTGGCTACCCAGGGACCCTGATGCCAAGTTGCGGAGGATATTCTTGTAGCAGTGACAAATAGCTTGCTGGTGGGCTGTGCAGAGTGTTGTTCTGGCAGCAATGAAGTTGTCTATGTGTCTGTCACTTGGTTAGGCTACAGAAAGTCTAGGTGGCTTGATTTTTTTTTTTTCCGCATTTGGAGAACTTTGTTTTAAACTTGCATGCGTTTCTGGCGAATTAGTTCATTTGACAGCAAGGCTCTTAACAGACCCCTCACCAGTGTTACATGTGAGTACCTACATGATGAAAGAGAGAAAAAATCTTCACAGTGCCATACTTGTTTTCCATACAAACCTACATGCTGCCATTACAGCCACCCACATACCGTTTGACAACTCACTTATGCATCAAGCATCTTAATGAATCAAGGCTGAACAACACAGTGTCCTCGTATAAAACCACGTATTTTAAATGTTATTCTGATTTTATGCCTTTCCGGTGAAAAATTTGGGTAGATTGTGGGATCTGTAAACAAAAATTTGTGCACGGGTTCTGTTTTGCTGCTCATAATTCTCCTATTGAAAGCATTCTATGTTGTTGATTTAAATTTAAAAATACAATTACTAATATCAGCTGACTACCAAAAACCCAGTAACTCTTAGTAGATAAATTAACTTGTAGACACATACAGAGAATCCCTACAGTGTTTTTTGACTGCCTAAGAAAGTATATAATTTAAAGCTTCTTGATAATTTATGGGTAAAATGCAAACTAGCTGACGCTGCTGGCTAAAAAAAGAATACTCCTCCCATTGTACTTCTGAGTTTATAATTAAGGGTAAATGTGAAATTTAAACAAAAACCAAAATAACAAATATATTGGAATTGTATTTAAAAACAGGAAACAAAGGCATCAATATTTGTATATAGATGCAGGAATAATTTAAGATCCTTTGGAATGGTAACAAATCTATTATATAATAACTCTGCTGAATGATATAAGCCTAGGCTAAGTAAAAGGAAGTAAAAGTTCTTTTCATGAAAGTCAATATACAATGGCAGTGTTTTAAAAGCATCTAACAGGCTTTTAATCTTATAAAGAAAAAAAATGTTTATTTTTGTTCTTTCTGTGTATATAGATGCATTTGCTGATTTGATTATCCATATTGGCAGATCAGGTTAAATGTACTTTGAGACAGGCTTACATTCTTTAGTAAGTCACTGTACTGGTTTTACACTCACAAAAAAGAGATCTAATTTTTTTTTTTAAACTACTAATATAAAAAAGGAAAAAAAAATCTGCTGCTGGTAATTAGAAAAATAATCAAAGAACTCCAAGTATAAGTACTTGGAAGAGATGTTGAAAGGTATTTTAACATTGTAAATTAAGGGTACAGAGAGGAAATTTCAGCTAAAAGTGATGTTTGAGTTAGTTTGTTTTCATTGTGTCCAGTGATAGTACTTAAGTCAGCCTCCTAGGCTACATGGGTATTGCTAAACTAAACTCATCAAATTTGCAACTATAGTTTGCCAGAAACATTTTTGAAAAGAGCCGACAGCAGAGATTTTCTAGCTTTCATCACTTAGAAGCACAGAGTGAGGCTATTGATCTTAAAATTGCTGGGATTTTCGAAGGAGACTGCTTGTTTGTTCTGTGCTGTTGTCACTGAAGTGGTTAAAGCTTTGTTTGTTTGTTTTGGTTCTGAATGGCTCTTAATGGATTAAGCTTTCCAGCTTTCACCAAAGCTGAAACTGTTTATTAAAGTATCAAGATATAAACTCACCTCTGAGAATTTTAACTAACTATATAGGGCCATGCAGCCCTAATGACCTATCCCTGTGAATCCTTTTGAAGGCTTTGATGTGTTTGTTTTTTCAACTTATACCATCCCAAATTAATTTGGTTGTTTTGGGGAAAACAAATCTACGTGAAGTTGAACATTATAATGAAATAAGGGATATTTTCCCTCACAGATTTTATGTAAGTGCTCTAAGTGCTTCATCAAATCTTAACCATGTGTACAGAATACTGTAATAAAATATTTAGAGTGTTTTATTGGCACTAAATGCTTTATTATTTCAGATATTTACAAAAATTATGAAGAAAACCCCTCCATCATATTTAACCCAATAGATGAAAAATATTCTAAGAAATGACCCCTCTGGACATGGATAGAGATATGCTAGAATCTTTGAGTTTAACATCAAATATATTTAGAGAATACATTAGACCTGCAATTTCTACAATCAGATTTTACCAAGTTTTAAAGAGGAAGGTTTAAAATCCTATCTTAGAGTAACCCAGTAACCTATTGGACACAGAGCTGGTAGAGAATATAATTCACAAATTGATTATGGTAGACCAAGCAAAATCCTTTAATTTCCAAATTTGAACAGATCCACATTTTTCTTGTGCTACCAAGTATCATCCTCGTACCAATGTCAGAAACAGCTTACCTTACTCTTCCAAAACTCTTCAGGAAGGGCTTAACTTCAAAGACCTTAATAAAAAGAAAATAAATATTAAAATCTAATTAGTGGGTTTTTTCAGGTGGAAATACCTACCTGTATATTAATTTCTTAATAACCAGTGTTCTAAAACAGAAATCAATAAATAATATTTACCAATAACTGTGGCAGTTTTTGAATACATACATGTGTCTCACATAAGCACTGAAGTTCTGGAGAAAAACCTCAAAAGTCCTCTTACTAACTAGTATAAATTGAATTTTAAAATAAGGATATGGAAGGCTGGCATAAGCAAAAGTGCTTTTGAGTGAGACTACATCTAAAGAGTCATTGATTTAAGGTAAAGATAGTAGTTTTAGTTAGAAGTTTTTATGATGTCTCTATTACTTTAGATAAACTCACACAATTCATTGGACAAGTAATTATCATTGTAATATTTCAGATCCTAATATTACGGGACAGTTCTTGATTAAGTGCAATATACTGATGTTGCTCAATTTTTTTTTCTTGTACAGCACTGTGGAAAGAAAAATTATTTACTCCTCAGCATGTTCACTCAGGTAACATTACAAGAACTCTTGCTCCAAGTTTTCAGCAAGAGCTTTGGAAACATTAAAGGCAGCTTTTCTTCATTTAGGTACTTTTTTTGTTTTGTTTCTGATAGATAAGAAATATGAACAACATCAGGAAATGCCACTCTTTTTCTTTTGCTATCAAAAGGCCATTTACTACAGGTACCCCTTTGTAGCCATTTTTGGAAGAAAAGTCTGGAAGTGATGCAAACTTTATGTTGGAATTTATGGAACATGCATACACTGAAACATTCATAAATAATTACAAGAGTCATGCAGCTTGAGTAGTAAAAGAACCTTCAGCAGCTGAGGACTCTAATAAACTCATATGCTATGTGAACCATCACACAAGGGCATATATAACATTGAATGGGTTACATACTCACAAAAAGCACCAGGATTGGAAGAAAGTGACTTGGACATAAAGTTTTGTTTATGTTCTTCTCAAAACAGGCTAATTTCAGTGAGAAAAAACAGAAGTACAGTTACAGAGCTGGAGCCAGAATGGGATGCCAGAGTATCAGAAAAATATATTTGAATTACTTAATGTTTTTTTCTGACATAGAAAGTTACTCTTTTTTAAAGAACCTTTTGTGTCATTGTACTAAGAAAAAATTCTAACCTATTATCTGAGAATATAAACATAAGTTGTTTTATTCATTTTATTTCTTCAGTCTATAGGAAATAATGGAAAATACTGTGTTAACTCTATTAATGACGGTGGGAATGTTTTGAGCACCTGTTTATGTTTAAATATATCTCTGGGGTTTTTTTGCCACAATTGGTGGCTACAAATTTTATCTCACTTAAATTCAAAGTGCTTTGCAAGAAGAGTTTATGAGATAGATGATAGATAGATAGATAGATAGATAGATAGATAGATAGATAGATAGATAGATAGATAGATAGATGTATAATAAATAATGCATATAGAACTCTATATATAGTTCTCTTGTTTCACAGAATCAGAGAATGGTGTAAGTTGAAAGGGACCTCTGGACATCACCTTGTCCAACCCCTGTGCCAATGCAGGGTCTTTGCCCAGGAACATGTCCTGATGGCTTTCTGTATCTTCAAGGATGAAAACTCTACAACTTCTGTGGTCAACCTTTACATGAATGTTTTAAGTTGTTTTTTTTAAATACATTTAATATATTGAGATTTCCCTTCATATACATTTTTGAGAGGATTTCCTAGCAATTTACATGCTCAGAGTTTGTTATAGTGATTCACCTTCAGCCTTCAAACAGCCTTCAAACAGATATAGCCTTCAAACTCTATCAGTTTATTTGAGTTATGACTCTGATGTAGATAGATTACAGCTTCATTTGGATGAATAAAAAATAAAAAAGCTTCTAAAGAGCATACTGTATGTGTAGCTTGACTGCTTCTTCTATAATGTGTATTCATAGTTATATTTTCTCATCCTAGGACACTTTTTCACAATCAGCTGAGAAAAGAAACCATTTGTCTTTCAGAGTCAACGGAAGCTACATGTCATTCCCTGGTAGGGTGAATCCTTACAAACAGTTTGGCATTCTGGGAAATACCACCAGTGTCAGCTGGTATGATGCTAAGAGAACACACGTGGAGGAAACAGATGCAAAAAAAGTTAAATTGCATTTACCTTTTCAGCTGTACTTGGAGTAAAAATTGAGTAAAGATAATTTTTTTAGTACCTAGAAAATTACTGATAGTAATATACCAAACTCACAACTGTGCTGTAGTCAAGATACCTACTTCTATAACTATCAAGCTGAAGCAATGCATTTATGTGATAGAAAATTTTCCAGGATATAGGACTACATTCAGTATTTAAAATTTAATGCTGTCATTCTAACTCCTGGTCCCTCTCCTGTACATGGCAAATATATCACAGGGTGAGGAATTTCTAAGTGATGTGCATGTGCTCTTCTTCACACACACATATTCAGTCAATTTGTTCAGATATGCATCTGTGCAAGCTTATTTGGACCTCTTTTCAAATTTTAGCACTGGCACATGCTATGCTCATAATTGTGGAAAAAGAGCAAAAAGAGCTTGAGAAACATGAGACCTACATTCATTCAGAAGAAAATCATGAGCTCCTCTGCACATTTTGCTACTTTTAAAGATTCTTGCTTTCTGGTAGAGAGCTGAGTTGGGAGTTTAGAGTGCTCATCTCTAGCAGCTCAGTTGTCTTCTGAACTTTTCCACTCTATTAGTGAAAGTGGAAAATAAATGTGGATGAGTTCTTCAGCAAAAGTGTCAGATTATAACAGTCTTGATGTTGTGCTTTTCTGATCTATGTTATGTGCTGATCTACAACTCCTTGGCATTAGTAGAAGTGATCTTCTGTTTACAATTTCCACAGCAAAGCAAACTCTAATTTTTGAAAATCTTATATATAGATTATTTGGGATGAAGTTGAAACAGGAGATGCAAGTTAATTAATAATATGTAGGAATTCAGATAATACAAAATCATACCATATAATAAGAAATCTTCATTTGAAATATTAATGACAAAGTTGAAAAGTCCTAGTTTTCAGCATTTATATAAACTTGAAAGGTGAAAACCTATGGTTCTTGAACACCGAGGAAAAAATTTGATGATTGAGGCGAGGAAAGTGTTGACTTTTTTATGCATATGCCTGGTTTCAGTTCAGTACTCAAACTGGAAGATGTTGCAGTCTCAGGTCTCAGTCTCACTGAAAGCTAAATGCTTCTTCCCTCTTTTCTCAGTTTAACAACACATTCAAATTTCTGGGAGACAAAAAAAACCAAACTAAGAAATCCAGAAACAGGCCTCTCTTGAAACAGACTTCCCAGACCAGTGTATGTGACAAGAGAGTTGGATTCTGATTTGGTAGGTAAGCAAAGAATCTTTTCTTCACGGCTGTGTAATATATTACTGATATCCAGTCAAGATGTTTGAGTTGTTTCTCCCTTAAGAAAGCTGTCAGTGTTCATGTTAGCTATATTCATGTTACTATTGGAACATCTGTCATACTTGCTGGAAAAAAATCTCTTTATACACTGCTAGACTTCTCTGTTTTATTTTGCTTTTCTATCTAATCTATTGCAATCAGTCATGTAGCAGTTGCTTAGTTTATGAGTCTAAAAGTAGTCACAAGTTCTATTTAGTTTACTTTCCTTGCTAAGTATATGCAAGGACAGCATTACTCTGGAAAATAAAGTGCATAACAATCTTGATTACATGGCATTTAATTTTCTGAGATCAATATCCTGTGTTTCTTTCTAGGAACACCAAACACTCCTAAATACTTATTTATTTCTTATATTATAGAATTTCTGATTTATTTTGCTGATAGAATGTGTTTTCTGTGCTCATGAGGCTTGGTTGGGACACATGTGAGAGACAGAAGACTCAAAATGAGAAACCACATTTCATCAGTATATAGGTAGGAAGCCAGTGAATACTCCTTTCCCAACCACCACCACTTTCTCTTCATCACAGAATTTTAATTCATCAGGAAGAGAATGCAGTGGAAGCTGTGCAAAGCTACATTTTTATAGTTCTGGTGATTGACAACTGTATGCAGGCAAGATCCCCATGCAGGCCCTGGAGGGAGCAGGACATTCATTCTATCCAACTTCATGATATTAGTAGACCAGTCATTGGGCCCCCACTGAGGTCAGTCCAGAGTGACAGACTCCTTCAGATGCTGTGTTAGAAGACAGAAGTTAGACTCCTGCACTTGCTCTCCACTAAGAGAATCACTTCCATTCAGCTCCTAGTTTATATGTGGCCAAGGAATGTAGGACAAAATGAGAAAAGTAAATAACATTCCCTAATACCAGCGTAATGGGTAGTGTAAACCTTCTAGATGGAGTTAATCTAGCATTTCCTGGTAGCAGTAGTTAAATTATTATTTATTTTTCCCATAAGTAATCTCTATGCCTCATATCTAAAAGATCATGAAGAAACTAAAAATCCTTACTACTCAGCAGGATCATTCAAAGCAAATACTATGCAATTGCTAATTAAAACCCAAAGCCTGGCCAGACCTGTGGTATACACAGATACGCAGTTCTAACATTATTTAGTCAATAGGGTGAGATGCTGGCTTATCAAGCCTGCTGGTACAGTTTCAAAAGGCCCTAAAGGAGGCAGTATAAGTGAATTGGCTTCTGAATGTAATTCACAAACAGGGAAATAAGAATTAGGAGAAGGGAAATGTTACTCTTCTCATCCTTCATCTGCTCATGCATGTTTTCTGGTTATCAGTACAGGGCTAGCTA